>JBAMJV010007315.1:0-72285 GCA_037951105.1 Echinarachnius parma | reverse complement strand
TCCTAGAAAGAATACCAACAGTCCTTCTCATGACGTACCAATCCTCTCCTTATACATGGTTCAACCGCAAACCACACGTATTATTGTACTCATGATATAATGTACTATTGAATGCATTTTGTTATTTCAAAATTTTATCCGAACAAAAGTTGCAATTAATTGTTTTCCGATCTTGTGACTATTAGCGCAAATCTGACTTTGCAAGTTTGCAATCGATTTAAACTCTTTCTGCAACGGGGCCCACGTCCCAGTTATATCATTGTATAAAGTTGTAAGGTGTAGCAGCACATATACCAACTAAACTAATTCAATGCTTGATAACAAATTTATATGTTCGTAATAATGGTGATTGTATATGAATTTGGTATTTATCAATCATACTTAAACTGTAACATGTTCTGTAAAGAAAAAAAGGATTCATCTTGCCGAATGTGTCATGATATACTAAACTGTATTATAACCAGTAAATTGATAATAGAGTAGTCGTTTGTGTTGCACAGAGTTTTACCGTCGCTCTCAATTTAATATAGCGTTCATGAAAAAAAATCAGTTAAACATTTGCACAAAAGTGCTAAAAGATAGCACCAACATGAAACATATAAATCCTGTGTTTACGGGTATAGTTGTACCATAATGATTTTATAAAAATAAACAATAACTTATACAATATGAAAACCTACTATATTATATGCAATTGTAATATAATTGCGATCGGAAATATTGTAAACCAGCAGTTATCACCAAGAGGGCGCCCACCAGACACCTCAAGTGTTACCATATGTTAAATCAAACAAAGTGAATATACTGTTGGTTTAAACAATTATTCAAATATCTTCTTAAATTATTAGAAGAAAAATTGATCCCCAACATTAATTCCAATTGGATATACAAATGAATATTTCATCTGTTTCTGGACATATTTTTATCAAAAAAGTGTATCCCTCTTTATAATTGTGTGCTCTTTCAAATGTAACACTTAGTTTTTCATTACCTCACAAACAATTTATTTCTCGAAGGCCCTCTAAACAAAAACTGAGCTATCCTTTAATTAAAAAGCGCCGCGACATAGAAATGAAAACAAAGCATGTCACACAATATGATAATCAAGGCAATTAACTAATGTGCTAATGTTCACGTATATTAATCACTCTGAACAAAATCGATGTACTCCGTTCACACAAAATAGGGGGGAAATTATATAATTCATGTTTACATTCTAAAGTCAAATGGCCACTTCCGTGGATGGAAAACGATTAAAGGAATCCAGTAACATTGTCCAAATCCACAAGATTACTTAGAACTTTTATTTGTTTATTTTCCTTTTACTTTAAAGATAATTATGATTGAAGTGTTGGGATTTGTAATTACCCACTGGAAAGTTATAACTGTATATACAAAGTCAATGAAATAAGTTCCCGAATATCACTCGCATTTGCGCTCATTACTCGGCCATATAACATCCATTTAACGTGAAATGTTTACACATTTATAAATGAACATATCAGATCACACAAGTACACAGTTTATTAAGCATTAATCACTTTTGACACATGTCAAGAGAGTTACTAGATCCCTATAAAGGTATATATCCGTTTGGGTTAAACTGCATTTAAGTGACTATAGCACCTGTGTGTTATCACTGAAAACTAATTTTTTTCATTTTGGTATGCTTTTTTTAATTTTTGTCTTAATTTTATTTCAGTAGGGACGCGTAACTTAGCCAATGACTGTTTTTTCACACGGTCCCTGAAATAAAAACAATACATCAAAAGTACAAAATATTAAATACAGTATTTACAATTATATAAAGAGAAAACAACATAATGTTACAAAATTTAGACCAACATAAGAAACTAAAACAAAAACGAAAACATCACAGCAAAAAATGCTTGAATCGTGTATTGTATACTATGTGTATTGGTGTGATATGATATGTTCAGAAAGTGATGGGTGAAAATTTCAAGTTAATTCGATCTTATTTGGCCGAGAAATGAGCGAAAATACAAAGTGATATTCCCTTACTCATTGCACTTTGTACACGACTAAAAAGTCCCGTAGATAATTTCATATCCGAACACTTCAATCGTAAATATCGTTTGAACAAAATTGAAATTTGAAAAATCGAAACCTGTCCTATGTTTTTATTGTTAATACGAATAAAACAAGGTATGAGGGAACTGCTAGAATTCTAATTGGATTTTGAGGATTTTGACAATGTTACTAACAGTGCTTTTAGACGTCTCCATATGCGTGATTGCAATCACGATTGGAGTTATTTTTCACTCCAATCACGGTATTTTTGACCGTGTAAACACAAACTAGAATCACGAATCGCGAAACTCGAATCGTGGTCCAGAGGAGTTTTCTAATCATGATTCACTCAAATTCACTCAAAATGTTGCTTTCATAGTCTTGAAGAGATTAAGAAGAAGAATCTCTGAAAGTTAGAGCATAATCGGGTAAGAAACAAGAAAACTTATTAGACAAATTATTAGTCATCGTTACCAAAGTTATCCATTAACTTTATATTTTACCCAAAAGTGATATTTGATATTTCAATCATATACCAATAATTATCATTGTAAGATTATTGAGAATGATAAGTGGGATTTTCATAGAAAAGGAAAAATGTTTATTGAGTGAAAAAAAAAAGTTAATCGTCCTGATCGTTCGCGTAAAGTATCCGAATTCGAATAATATGGATGATTTGGTATCCGAAATCGGATACTATTGACTACTGTCGAAAGCGTCTATAGACGCTTTAAAACTCAGTGTTAAATATCGCCATAATTAGGGGGACATCGG
This sequence comes from Echinarachnius parma, assembly GCA_037951105.1. NCBI lineage: Eukaryota > Metazoa > Echinodermata > Echinoidea > Clypeasteroida > Echinarachniidae > Echinarachnius > Echinarachnius parma. The sequence goes on along the minus strand of JBAMJV010007315.1, from coordinate 69,480 downwards.
ACAAATCAGAACCCATCAGCCTAGCTTATAGCCATTCGCTCTTCATACATGGAGCGGAGTGTATTTTTTGGGCTCTCTTTCATTAAAATCGATCTAGTAACTTTATTGTCATGTGCAAAATTAAAATAATTAAAAATTTAAAATATGTGTATTTCTGTGATGTGATATATCCATTGCGTAATGTGTGAATATCTCATGGTAAATGAATGTCATAATTATGGCCGAATCATAAGCAAAACTGTAAAGTAACTTTTGATAACTCTTTACGCTCACAATGCTCACTTTGTGCGTGGTTTAAATTCTCAAATGGAGAACTCCGCCTCCGAACTCTTAAATCATAAATATCTTTATAACGAAACAGCAAATCCGAAACCTGTTCCCGCTTCTATTGGTATTGCGAATACAATAAGGTACATGTGAGAAGAACTAGAGTTCGGAGTAATTTTTTTAGATTGTGACAATGTTACTAGATCCCTTTAATGATAACATTGATGTTATGCAGAGCCTGGTGGTAGAGCAGTGTTTGTCACTGAAGTAACTACCCTGGGGGGTGTTTCACAAAGATCTTAAGTTGAACTTAACTCTAAGTTGGACTTAAAAAGTATTGTAAGCCATTTGTACCCTTTGAACAAATTATATCCAAAGCAAAAATGCAAGTATTTTAGACTTTTCATAAATTGTACATGAAGAACATGACATCTTTTTGATAATAGAAAACATTTATGAATTGAAACAACATTTAATGCCATTTAAAAGGATTTATAGAATGGCTTTCCATACTGTTAAAGTCCAACTTAGAGTAAAGTTCAACTTAGGATCTTTGAGAAACACACCCCATACCCAGGGGGCAAACCACCATTTTTTTAGGATTTCAGCTTTTGCCTGTTGTAAAAGGTTTGCCACCAGAAATGACTTCTAGGACCTTCTAGGATCACAACCTAGGTGGACAACCTCGCGAACTAGCTACTGGAATTCCACAGATTCAAGAAAACCACACCTAATGCACTAAATAGTGTGTTTTAGCCTTAGGGGCCATGAATACCCAGTCACACATCTTGCACAATTACACCACAATGCATGGTGATACAAGTTTGTTATTTCATGGAGGTCTTTCCTAGAGTCTTGCGCATTTTTTGATACCAAATCTGAGCACATTGCATCTTTGGTTACTGTGTCTCATGTCGTTACGATGTGATGCGTCACACATGGACGTGAAATCTCGAATACAGCGCTTATGTATTAAATGCAAATAACTTCTTAAGAGTTAATAATGGGCTATATTTTGATCTTTAAAAACTTAATTCGATTTGAAATACCGATTAAGGGCATTATACAATGTCACCAACTATGTAAATTAATACATCAATACAAAACAAACAAATACATAACTGAGAATATGAATTGTCCATGTATTCATTTGTTTTAAATTAGATTGCGATAAAATGATACAAAAGCCGCCTGAAACATTATAACTTTTAATCATTCGAATCAAATACGGAGGAGGTGTGTATGTGTGTGTGGGGGGGGGGGGGGGGGGGGGTGGAGGATGTCACAAGACCACCATAATTATAATCGAGGACTACTCTCCCAGTATGGACGAAGCGTAACTGAAGGCTTACATGACAAGTTCAAAGCAGAGTCTCTTACTAGTTCTTAAATGAGGTACATTATGAAGCTTGGAAGGGGTACTGTTATTAAGCATTGGCCCCAGAAGTGGCTTATAGGACCTTTTATGAACACAACCTGTGTGCAAAACCCATGGCGGACTATCTGCTGGAAGTCCACATCAAGCGGTTATTGAAAATAAAAACCGTCTACACCAGCCACTCACTACACCAAACCACTCATCTCTGCCGAATTGAAATATAGCTGAACCTTCATTCATCAGTTTATCCAGCACACATCATGATCTATGTCGTGTCATCGGGGATGAAGAGCTGCAGTCGAGGTCATGACAGCAGTGGAAACCAAACCGTACACAGCAACATCACATTCCTTCAGGAACAAATCAAATGTGCAGTGTTTCGGTCAAATAAAACCTAACCAACGTGAAAAGGGGGTGTTTGAAGGCACTAACAGGGTCTTTTTCCAGTCATCCAGTGAGAAGAAGTAAACAAGTATTATGACTAACAAGAATCTCAAGAAGAAGAGAGGAAAAAACAGCTGCACCAGGCAAGAGCAATGAAGTTCTGCGCATATGGCACTGAAGTTTGCTAGTGGTAGACAGCTCGACATGTATGACTTCATAGAAAAAGCATGAGTTCAGTGATATATTCCTCATACTCTGTTCAAGGAACCCGGCAGTATGTGAAATAGTATGAAGACTAGCCTAGTGAAGTTATACTAGAGGAAGCTTAAATGCCAAACCAAACGTTTCTGATGTGCCTTAGGATAAGCAATTCCAATGCATGGAACTGCCTTCTTCATGTATAGGAACAGTTATTCTGACATCCTTTAACACAGCAACTGTCCTTCGTTTCTTTTGCGTAATCGTACTCGATGTTCGATATTATGTCGGAAATTTTGGCTTTGCGCATGCGCGAGTGATAGTCTCTCTCAACACGCAGAAAAAAAAAATCAAATTTGCTCTTACGCGTACGAAAAACCAGGCAGGGGGCCTCAGCCTCAGCTGCGATCATTTTCTACGGACACCCATATACCCAGGCCACTCCACTCCCCCGTTTACTTATTTGTCTGATGAAAACCCTCCCCACCCACCCCTTGAAGTGGGTACGCCACTTGCCTACAAGTAGCTAGTTCGGACGTTAAATAATTTAATTTGTATAATATTGATTGGTTGGTTTGATTGATTGATTGTTTTATTGATTGAATGATTGATTGATTGACTGAATCATGATTTACTGATTGATTGATTGATTGATTGATTATTAGGTTGAATGATTGATTGACTCGATTTAATCACCATAATTAAACATTATTCAATTAAATCATTGTTTTATTACCTTTAAACTCACTGATCACTGCACTCACTCACTCACTTTCACATGCTTGCACATACAACGCCGTCAATTACGGCCACGCGCAGACTAAGATCGCGGGAACTTCAGGTGCAATGCGAACTGAATGGTCCGCAGCGTATAGCACTTCAGCTGGAAATCAACATTTGTAATCCACGCACGACACGAAACGACACGACACGAAATCCTCTAATAACAAGAAATATAATGCAAACGGTATGGTTGTACTTTTACTAAATGACATAACTGCATATTATCGTCTCAGATTACTCTGAATTATGCACGTACATATCATAAACATAATGATTGAAATGATTTTATAAGGGGGTATCGGCATTTTCGTCGAAATTTTAAAATCTCTTTGTGCGTGTATGTCTAGTCTTAGTAACAAGCGCTTGCAATTTTAAAAATCTTGATTAAACACTCACGTCACGTTTTGGTTAACGCGACAATTCGTGTTTTACCGGCGTGGAAAACAACGAATGGTAGGCCCTACACTTCGTAAATTAGATTCATCTTTTTTACGAAATATCGCAAAACGTGAACAAGAACGTGACGCGCGACACGTGACTGTTCGTTGCAAGCCTCTGCGTAGATCCAAGGGCAGGAACCTCCATAGTAGACCCCACTGTGAGAACAACACTTATTTCTTTCTTCTTTGAATCCACCACCGAATCCCAATGTACAGATAGCTTTGACTAAGCTAAGGTTCAATCTGTCCATAATCACACCACCTTTCACTGGGTGAGTTCAAAAGATTTGTTTTAGCAAGGAGGTACTACATCCTTGGTTTTAGCAGATTGATATCGTGAAAAACTCCTGTGGATCAGGAGCAGCGCATTTCCCATTGATTTTCATAAACTTTGGCTCATTTGGATAGGGCACACCTCTGTTCCTGTTCAGCAGACTTCAGGCTGTCCTAACTGTGTATGTAACTACAAAAGTGTATGATATCAGTACCGAAAGGAAATTCTTCCAGCAACAGATTTGCGTGCCATTCAGTGACTGCTTGAAATGCTACACCTTTATGAGATGGCCATTGACATATGGCGCACATTGCATGAATATTTGAATACCCCCTTTCCTTATCCCGTGTATCTCATTCAATGGATAAGCTTAATATGTGATTTTTTTGATATATTTTGTATCATTTGATATAGCAATTTAACCAAATCTAAACAAATGATAACATTAACAACTTATATTCTTTTGTATTTCATTGTTTTGTATTGCTTATGTCATTTATTGTTTACTTATTTACATACTTATTTTCATTATATAATGCTCTTAATAGTTTTCTTAAATACAAATTACGTTTTAAAGATCGAAATGTAGCCTTTTTTCATTTTTAAGAATTTAGTTGCCTTTTATACATATGCGCTATATACAAATTTCACATCCGTATGTTGACGTATCAAGTTGTAACGACGTTTGACACAGTAACCAAAGATGCAATATGCTCAAATTTGGTATCAAATGATGCGCATGACTCTAGCGAAGACCAGCTGGAATCAGCAGTACATTGGGGTGTAATTGTGCAAAACGTGTGACTGGGTATTCATGACCCCTAAGGCTAAAACACACTATTTAGTGCATTAGGTGTGGTTTTCTTGAAACTCATCCTGTGGACTTCCAGTAGCTAGTTCGCGAGGTTGTCCACCTAGGTTGTGATCCTAGAGGGTCCTTGAAGCCATTTCTGGTGACTAACCTTTTTAGGTTCTTCTTTTTCAAAGACCTCTACTTTGGAACTCTCTACCGGATGACATTCGTGAATCAAAATCAGTAAATGTTTTTAAAATGAAATACAAACAATATCTACTCAATACGTACACTTGCGAGTAACTAAATGCCAACCCTTAGACCTAGTAGTAAGTAGTTTTTAGTAATAATTGTTGTTGTTTTCCTTTGTCTGTTTGTTAGGTGTTTCGTTATATTGTACTGTTTTTGGATAATTATGTTTGAATTTTGAAATTGAACTATGACTTTCATTATATTTATATAAGTTTTAATTTTATGTACAATGTTTTGTTTTAAATCTATGGGTCGACCACACGATAAGGTATTGATACCTTTTTGGTTTGTTACCCCTAAACAAATAATTAATTTTAACTTGTACATGCAATCTGCATGTTTAAACTTTAAAGGGATCTAGTAACTTTGTTGACATGTGCACAAAGTGGTGAATGGTTGATGCAATGTATATTGTTGTTATCTCATATGTCCACAGGGTATTGTGTGAAAATGTCAAGTCAAATGGACATTGTATGGCCAAGTAATGAGCGATAATGCAAAGTGATATTCAGTAACTCACTGCACTCACTTTGTACACAGAAGAAAAACTCGCCCGGAGTTTTTCTTATCTGAATACTTCAATCATACATATCTTTGTAACGAAAGGGAAACTTGAAAAACCGAAACCTGTCCCGTGATTTTATTGTTAATACGAATACAACAAGGTATAAGGGAACCGCTAGAATTATAATTTTATTTTGAGGATTTGGACAATGTTACTAAGTCCCTTTAAATGAAGTTTACTTTTATATTGTTATCAATTTGTATGTATTTTATATTGTTGCTTTTATATTGAGAAAATAAACTGAACTTGAAAAGGTTCGAAATAAAACAACAGGCAAAAGCTAATAAACCCCTTTTCCCCCCTGGGTACCAGGGTAATTGAATGTCATCATTACTATCAATGTTATCTTCTCCAGGGCAAGCGCTTGTTTCTCACCGTGGCTTTCCTGCTCATGTCAGCTAAAGGTAATGTTGAACATATATGCATGCAAATATTGTTAATTAATATTTTGTACCTAAATCAAATGTTGGGGTGTTGTTTTTTTTTGGAAGAGAAACATTATAATTTTCTTCATCTAGCGTACGTTTTAATGTTACCAGAAATTGCGGATTGACAGAAAATGTTCACCTCTTTTTTTTTTACCATCAACATTATTCAACATTGGTCCTGCATGGTAAACACTCGGGCAACTTCTCTTTTTACATATAATAATGCCTACTTGGGAGAACTATTATACAGATGTTAACTGGTGGTGGAGGGAACATCACGGAATATCATCTGACTTAGTAAAATACGCGTCTGTGATTGGCTGAACACGGTTCATGACAGGGGTGTCAATTTGGTATGACACTATGGCCAGAGAGTTATGACACCCACGTCCCGCGATTCAATCAACATTACAAAAATGTATGGTACGTAGTACGGTACCGTATCGTACCGCTATATACCGTACCGTACGATAATCAGATCTTCTCGCATCCTCGCAGGCACCAAAATCAAACGAAAATAAGCGATTTCCAGTACAATTTGATCAGATAATTACCTGATTAACACAATCGAAGGAGACAATCAACACATCTTTCCAATATAGAAATGGAGTGATCGGAACATGTTGAGATGTTAGTGCGGAGAGAGGCAAATTCCGTACGAAAATCGATTGTATTGTGCATAGGCAATGTATTGTGTGTTGTGTTGTGCTGTGTTGGCTGTTGCGTGATGATGTGTGTGTGAATGAGTGAAAGTCCAACGTCCACGAAACGGATTTTTTATGATAGTCACAGTCATAATCAGATGATATAACAGTTGTTAACTTTGTTGTCGGGAAAATCCTGGAATGTTCTATCCGAGGGATTTTAAATGCTATTTCGTGAAGAAAATAAGTCCCTCGACTACGGACTTATTTACCCTTCCCTCAATATCATTTAAAATCCCTCGGATGGAACATTCCGTGATGATCCCTCCACCACCAGTTAACAACTGTATAATGTTTCTCAAATCCGGAGGGAACATTCCATGATGTTCCCGACAACAAAGACGACCACACATTTGGACGCGCCTGAAATAGATTGCATAGAATACAAATTATCTTTTTAGTTTTTAGTGATATTTCACTTTTCCTAAAAAATTAATACATGGCGATGTTTCTATTGTTTTTTTTGTGCAAATATTAGACGACTGTTTTATTTCAGCTTAGGAAGTAATTAATTCTATCAATCTATGTGGGTTAAAGTGCATGCTCTACGAATTTAATACCGATTTAACACGAATTTTAGCAAATATTTAACACGCATTTAACACGAATTTAACACCAAGTATTACGCATTTATATTGCAGGTTACCTCTGCAATGCATGCGATGATTCGATACGGTGTGGTGCAGTCACACTTCCTGGAGACGAGGTTGTCCGACTCGTGCCTAAGTATGTGACGTCACGAAATCACGCAACAATCTTGGGACCAATCGGTGATGGCGATCTTGTTTGTTCATTGCCAGGTCAGTACACCTTTAAAGGGAACCACCGCACAAAGAACAACACATACTTATATATTTGGTACCGTTGTGTGATATCAAAAATATTCCCAACACTTTGCAAAGGGTTGCACGTGTAATTCATAAACAAACAAGTAATTGCCACCACTTTCAGATCCACTATGGCCTCATGGTTCCGTATGCGCCGAACGTTTGCGAGTTACCAAATTCTATTCACGCGTACCTTCGGAGACAATAGGTAGTATTCGTCTGTGCACAGACCCATGAGCACATTCTGTTGTATAGTGATGAGTACGTTTCCAATTATATAATTTGTTAGGAAACCTTTTTTACTGAGATTGTTGGTGGAATGAATGGACTACATAGAATGTTACCTTTCGTTTATAAGAATATTTTTTGGGGGTGTTAGACAGTAGTTCTCTTTTTAGTTCTACTCAAAATTAACGACCTCCCGCTGGCTAGGCGCTTTTGCACTCTTGAGATGTCACCATTAAAAGGTGATTCATATTCGTTTGATTCGAACTATCATAATTATCATTGTTGTTGTTGTTGTTATGATGTATATTATGATTCATCCAGGAAAGAATTCAAAGAAACAAAACTAAATATATTTAACTGGACTTACTATTTTGGGAGTAGAACAGTTTTACAATTATTACAGGGTCCCGTTGCAGAAAGAGATACAGTCGATTCAGTCGATTGTAAGTTACAATTGATTGTAAGTCAGAAACTTTGCGCGTTCCAACCAATCAGATTCGGTCATTTAGAACACATTATGGAACTTACAATCGATTGTATGTCTTTCTGCAACGGGGCACCTGTTGATTCTTCAGCTAAACTGGCTTGGGTAGAGAAGATTACTGGTGAAAGCTGTTGGAATTACAGAGCTGAATAATTTTCTATCTTTCGAGGTTGTTAAAGCGTCGAGTTGTTGTTGTTTTGTATTATACTTATCATTATCATCAGTTTTGTTGTTGTACTTGTCGTTATTATCATTAACCATGTTAACCTGACTGCGGTGTTTATAATTGTTACTTTAATCACCAATGTTGCTGTTATATTTATCATCAGTAGTACAGTTCTTATTATTTACTACTACTATCATTATATAGTTATATTTACTGTCCCTTGTATAGATTGCCTGAGCGACCCCTGTTGCTCGGGGGATTGTGTGGAGACCAAAGTTGGGTACTCCTGCGTGTGTCCACCCGATCTTACCGGGGAAAAATGCGACACGGACTCGGAGACAGGTGAGGAATTATAACACACCCTTTCTGTTGCAGGGATTTTCGGGGCCCCGTTGCAGAAAGAGATATTATGGATTGAAAGTTACAATCAAGTCAGATTGTTATAAAGGGGTGTTACATGCGCAGATCGAATTGGTTGAAACACGCTAATTGTCTTACTTTCAATCAATTGTAACTTACAATCGATTGTATCTCTTTCTGCAACGGGGCCCTGATCTAGTAACATCTAGTAACATTTCTAGCGAATCTCGCATACCTCGTTGTATTCGTATTACTAAGAGAAGCATGAGGCAGCTTTCGTTTTTCCACATTTCTATAATGTTATAACGATATTTTTATTTATTAAAGTGTTCAGATTTATAATTCGAGCAATGAAAAGGGGTTAATGGGAACGGCCTCCATTCAAGGGTCTTTGTGGCTCGATGGTTGAGCACCGCGGTCTAGCAACCCGGAGGTCTCGGAGATCTTCGTCATGAGAGTAGACAGTTTGGCGTGGCAGGGTTAAGGGGCCCTTTTGAGCCCATTAAAACAAAAACCCACGTTGGATAATTGTTTCTTGTAAATTGACATTTTCATATAGGTCTCATATACCAATTATCGGCCGTGGTTTGTGGAGGCGTCTTCAACGAGACCGAGGGGTATTTCACGAGTCGCAACTTCCCCCTCAATTACAACAACGAAGAAGACTGCTCGTACCTGATCACGGGCATGATAGAGACGACGACCACCCTCACATTCAATCACTTCGCCCTCAAACACTATAATGACTGTAGAAGGGACTCGCTCAAGGTATGTTATTTGGTCAAGTGCGTGTATTTGGAGGTGGGGGTGTCGTGATGACCATTTATTTAGTCTAACAACTGCAGACCCTTCACAATGTTCCAAAGCACAAACATACATCACGACCAACATTGATATTACTTGTAGGGCTGGCCTGTGCCCTTTGTAGTCCATATCTACTACATTCGTTCAGTAAATAACTTATTTTTCTCTCATATTCTTTTAAAAATCTGTTCAAAGTTAATATTTAGATATCCTATTTCGAAAATTGTGTATTAAAAACAACATTTTATTGCACTAACGTAATTCACTTAAAACTAAACATAACTAAAAATTACCTTTTAAAATGTTTCAATAATGTTGTTATTCTGTCCATTTCTTTAAAATCTACAACAACATCAACAACACCAACAACAACATTACCAACAATAACAACGACAACAACAACAACAACAACAACAACAACAAAAACAACAACAACAACATAAAACCAAAGGTTTACGACGGAGTTGACAACGGCAGTCCTCTTCTTGCTAACCTGTGCGGCACAGACCTGCCGGGTCCTATCGCGGCATCACTGGGGGGAGACATGTTGGTGCACTTCACGACAAGCAAGTACGGGAAGGAATCTGGATTCAACGTATCGTTCGTCCACCAGTGAGCCTTGAAAGGGGCTTTTTGACAGTGTGGACGAGGACGCGAACGCCGCTTCCGTTCGTTCTCCGACAACGCGAGGGGCTTTTCGATTGACACGTTGACATAGACTACTGGAACACGATGTGGCGTCATAATGCCGAATTGCGCATGCGTTTGGGTCACTCGCTATTATAAGTGTATTACAACTTTCTTGCCCAATACATGCAAGCGGACCAACGTGTCATAATTATTGCAAGTTGCTGATAAAATGTAATCTTAATGATTTTTTTCAGACACTTTGTACGTTATCATTAAAATATATATGTTAACTTTATGTATTATTAAACTATGTCAATATAAACGAAATCCCAGTGGCTAAACTACGATGTTTTCATTCAAATATCATGCACCTGTTATCGCAAGAGTTAGTCGCGTTGCACCAGACGGTTTCAGCCATATGTTTCCAACAGTTGTGAAATCAATGTGATTTTTACATAAATGAATTTAAAATGTTACTTTTGATTATGTTATGTTTGTATAGATAAGTAGGCTTAATTCAGTTTTTAATAATGGGACCCAAGTAACTTTTACATAAATATTTTAGTCTTCTCGGGGACCAATTCGAAGTGTGCCTTTAAAAATGTATACATGTTTTTTACATTTCCTCCCAAAATAATTAGTTCTTGTATAGAGCATTTAATTTCCATATGTATTTAGGCCTGAACACAAAGTCGACAAATGAACCAGCTAGCAGGTTTTAGTGACCAAGATGTTAAATGCTAACAAAATGCTAACACATTGCCTTGACGTTGTACACAGTTTTAATTCTCCAGTGGCGAATGTCAAATCAGAACACTCCAATCATAAATAAATACATGTATCTTGTTAACAAACGAGACATTTAGAAAAATCGAAAACTGTTTTATTGGTAATATGAATACTAGTACAACGAAATATGCAAGAACTGCTGGAGTTCTAAGTAAGTTATTTGTGAATTTCATGATGTAACCAAATCCCTCTTTAAAGGGATCTAGTAACTTTGTTGACAAGTGCAAAAAGTGAAGCGTAGTTAATAAAATGTGTATTGGTGTAATCTGATATGTGTTTGGAAAGTAATGTGTGAACATTTCAAGTTAATTGGGTGTTATTTGGCCGAGAAATGAGCGAAAATGCAAAGTGATATTCACTTACTCATTGCGCCTACTTTGTACACGGCTGAAAAGGTCACGTAGATAATTTCATATCCGAACACTTCAATCGTAAATATCTTTTGAACGAAATGGAAATTTGAAGAAAAAAAACCGAAACCTGTCCCATGCTTTTATTGTTGAATAAAACAAGGTATGAGGGAACCGCTAGAATTCCATTTAAATTCCATTTGGATTTTGAGGATTTGGACAATGTTAATAGATCCCTTTAAAGTGCACCACGAATCAACTGGGGAAGAATGAATACAAACATCAAAGATGATATGTCCAAGGTTGTTATATAAAAACCCAAATTGTAAGGAGTTCAATAATTATGTTTAATCATTATTGTTTCAAAATGCCTTATACGTCAATAATAACAATAAACGGTTCAATAATAACTGCGTTGAAATTTTTCTATTGAAATACAATTTAATTAAGAAAATGTCTAAGACCGGAAATGGCTTCCTATTGTACCACTTCCGTTTGCGTAGATCCTTTTACTTACATCTTACTGTTTCCCTTGCATTCATGTCAGGATTGTTGAGCAGGTTCTGAGGATAATGATGAAATCACTCACTTGGCGTTCAAACATCATTACAAATGCATAAACATGATGAATATGAAGAAAGTTGCAAACACAAATGAAGTTAACGTAAAACATGTTTACTTATATGGACTTGATGAGTCCATAATGAAATGTTAGATTGTTAATCGTACTTATTTTGTTATTAGATGGGTGGCCATGTTCGATATTGCGTTTGAAGTGGTCAGAAATATGTATGTATTAATGTCAGACGCGTAGCCAATAGCAACGCATGCGAATGTGTATGGAGTGTGAGTGACAGGTGGGGGGGGGGGGAGGGGGAGGGGGAGGGGGGAGATAGGCCGATTAATAAACAGTTTACGCCGCGCGATAGCATCCCTACCCAATTTTACTCAACCCCACTCCCCGGCGCCTCAATGGCGTACTGGAGGGGAGGTTGGGGGCTACTCCCCCCAAATAAAAAATAAATAAATAACACACAATCAAACACTATGTTTCCGGAAATGGAGTCACCAGAGATATAAGTTCAGTTATGAAATGTTGATATAACCTAGTTTTCGTGTTCACCTCGGAAGAGGTAGGTATATTAAATTGGGAAAAATCAGATTGCTAGTTCATCGAATATGATGCCGGGTCAGCCAACTCAACCCCCACCCCCAACCCCCCCCCCCCCCCCCCCCTCTCCAAATAGTTGGATCATAATATGCCCATAATTACTTTCCATGATAAATAAGCTAAACCAAGAGGATTAAGTAGGAGGTAAGGTTAGGGCTTGGGTGGGGTAATAACCCTTTTACCACCACCCCCACCCCACCCCAGCCATGGTGATTCATGCCCCACCCGCCACAGCAGGTCTTCTTTTGGAGATGAAAAATAGAGACCCCCCAAAAATAAATAAATAAATAAAATAAAAAATTCCATTGTTATGTTTAAATCACGCTGCACCCGTTCATGCCCCTATGCCCCCCCCCCCCCTCCCCCTCGCCCCGCCCTCTTTCACCCTCGTCTGATCCAGTGGCGTAACTAAGACTTTTTCAGTGCAGGGACACCATGAAGGGGCACAGAAAAACTTCTTCACCCAATTGTTTTAACTTTTTTCTCTTTGTATCGACACTTAAATTTGTTATAACTTTGTTATTTGAGGGATCTACAATCTACAAGCCTTGCTTTTTAGTGGATCCTTAGATTTTCAATTGAAATATAGAAATACAGCGATATTCATTATCTTTTTATTTCGATGATTGACATGAATATCGTATAATTCCTTGTAATTCAATTATGTGTTACTCAGTGAAAAATAGCATCCTTATTTATAATTACAATTATATACTTTGTAAAATTTTGTTTGTGATGTATTCTTTGTATAAGCAAACTACTCTGGTATATTCTCTTGTGATTTTAGTGACCATTGTGCAATATTCGCAATATCTCGTAATATAAAAAATACACTACCTCAATCTTTCTATTATAAACGTGTGATAAATGACGAATCTATTGCCCGGTTTAGTACCATGTTACGTGAACAAGATTGGTTATTTATACACAATTTCGATGATGTAAATGACAGATTTGAATCATTTTTTAATCAATATAATTATGTTCCTTTATAATAAATGTTTTCCTGTCAAGAAAGTTCAATCGAAATTGAAAAAGGAAAAGAAACCTTGGTTTAATAATTCGTTGCGTAAAATGTGCAAAAAGAAACATGTATTGTATAGGAAGTATGTTAAGAATCCTACAGTAATAAGAAAAAGAAGATTCAATAAATTTAGAAATGTATTTAATACACAAATGAGAAAGTGTAAACGCGAATATTATATAAATAAATTTAATGAATTAAATGGTGATATGAATAAAACATGGAAAATGATAAACAAAATTCTTAATAAATCCAATACTAAAGATCAATGTAAATCAATTATAGATGAAGGTATTTTAAAAGAAGACAAACATGATATTGTAAATTGTTTTAATGCTTATTTTAGCACAATAGGAGGTAAGCTCACAGAAAAGTTAGTAGATTGTGAAACTGATTTTGAATATTACTTTAAAAAAAGATTACCCCATTCTATGTTTTTAGCACCAATAACTCTTGCCGATATTTTAGAAGTTGTTCGTGATTTTAAAGTTAATAAGAGCCCGGGGTTTGATGATGTTAATGTTAAAGTGTATAAAAAGACTATTACTTTTATTTTACAGCCATTGTGCAATATTTGTAATCTTTCATTGGAGTGCGGAGTATTTCCGGACCAACTTAAATTAGCTAAAGTAGTTCCAGTATTTAAAAAGGGTGACAAAAATATGGCATCAAACTATAGACCGATTTCGTTATTGTCAGTATTTACAAAGACATTTGAAAAAATAATGTATAATAAACTCATGAGTTATATAGAGAGGAATAATATTTTATATGAAAGGCAATTTGGTTTTCGACATGGCTACTCAACAAGTACTGCACTTTTAGAATTTACTCATAATCTTGCCAATATTTTTGAACAAAAGAAATTTTGAATAGGAATCTTTTTAGACCTCTCGAAAGCTTTCGATTGTATAAACCATGATATATTATTGAAAAAAATTAGAGCATTATGGCATAAGAGGAAACATTTTGAAATGGTTTCATAGTTACTTTTTTAATCGTAAACAATTTGTTTATGTCGATAATTGTTCATCTGACACACAGTACATACAAACGGGTGTTCCACAGGGATCTGTGCTTGGACCATTGCTATTTTTGTTATTTGTGAATGATTTTCAGTATGTTAGTGATTTATTCTTTTCAATTATGTTTGCAGATGATACAAACTTATTTTTTTCAGGCACTGATATAGTTGAATTGAATAATATAGTCAATACGGAAATGAACAATGTTCGTAAGTGGTTTATTGCAAATCGTTTAATTATTAATATGGATAAAACATGTTACATGCTTTTTAAGCCAAAACATTTATTTGTAGATAATGCCAAGCTTCAAATTAAAATTGGTAATATTGATATTCAGAAGGTTGATCAAATAAAAATTTTAGGCGTAACAATTGATGCAAAATTATCATGGAGAGAACATGTCAATGATATATCTTGTAAGATATGTAGAGCAATTGGTGTTATTTATCGTGTAAAGCCCATTGTTCCAATGAAAGTAGTTTTAATGTTGTATAATACACTGATTTTACCTTATTTATCATATTGCAATATAGTGTGGGGAAATTGTGCAATATCAATTAGCAATAGGCTGTATATACTTCAAAAACGTGTAATAAGAATAATGTGTAATGCTCAACCTCTTAGCCATAGCTCTCTTTTGTTTGATAAATTAAATATTTTAACTATATATCAATTGAATCAATTCTATTTTAAAGGCTCGCTTCCATCCATATTTATCTCAATTGTGCAATTCATCAACACAACACAAGAACTCAGGGGAATGTACGTCTACCATTGTATAAATATAATTTCTCAAGAACTACCATTACCTTTGTAGGATCAAAAAGCTGGAATATGCTACCAAATGAATTAAAATTGTGTCCAACATTATCCAATTTTAAAAAGAAATTCAAATTGTATATTATGCTGTGCAATCACTCTTAGAACTGTTCATGCATGTAAACAAACTCTTTTAGTTTTTATCTCCCCTCCCCCTCTCTGTTTACTTTCTCTCTCACTACCTCCCTCTCTGTCTCTCTAATCCCTATACATGTATTCATTATCCAGTCTTTTGTTAGTTTCTCGGGGACTGCCCTAGATAAGCCTTTATTTTGGCTTTTGGTTATCCCCCCACATTCAAATACGGTTTATACTTTTCCCCCTTACTTCTGTATTTTCAATCTATGGTGTCTTTTTTGTTGTTGTTGTTTTTTTCTTTTTCATGCCTTACTTGTTTGTATATAATTATGTAAATGTATATTTGCAGTAGTAATTGTTATGTATATGATATGTTTTTGTATTCTTTGCTTTTACATTGTATTTTAAACATTGAATGTGGAAATAAAATCAAATCAAATCAAATCAAATCAAAAATAAAATTTGTATTTTTCGTGTTGGAAATGGAAATAAATTTGAAACTTGAAACTTGAAACATTGATAGCCGAAAATAATTATAATTACCATAAAAATCACATGAATTCGGCCGAAAATGTATAATATTTACTTATACAATAACATGATTTTGACTGATTCATGTTTGTCATTTTTTTCTGCAAGCATGATATTTGTTTTGATAGGGGGAACCTGGGGATGAAAAGAACAATGGGTACGTATGTGGTGGTGGGGGGGGGGGGGGGGGGGGGGGGGGGGGGGGGGGGGGGGGGGGGGGTCCCAGCACCCCCCCCCCCCCCCCCCCCACTCCATCGACCCCACCCCCATAGCTACAGCCTGGTCTGGTGTGTCAATTTGCTTGCGCAGATGCATAAACCATGTCATTGCTATGTATTATGCAAGAAAACGAAACATCAGCTCACTTTGGGAATATGCCTGATCGAGGTAATTAAAACAGGGGCATCTCGATCTAGAACGATCACTAATTATCTAGCAGCCTTGTGCAGGACACGTGTTATACAAGTAATAGAGCTCGCTCAGGACTTCACGTCACTCTCGCCCAAAATGACGGTGAGTAACAAACATTATGACATTGTACTTTATTAGTTTTAATTGTGATTATAATGATGATTATGATGGATGATGATAATGATGGTGGTGATGATGATGATGATGATGATTACGATGATGATGATGGTGATGATGATGACGATGATGATGACGATGCTGACGACGGTGATGATGGTGATGATGATGACGATGCTGACGACGATGATGATGGTGATGATGACGACGATTATGAAGATGCTGACGACGATGATGATGACGATGCTGACGACGATGATGATGATGACGATGATGATGATAATGGAGATGATGATGGTGATGATGATGACGATGATGATGACGATGCTGACGACGATGATGATGATGGTGATGATGCTGACGACAATGATGATGGTGATGATGATAACGATGATGACGATGATGATGACGATGGTGTCGATGATAATGACGATGATGATGATAATGATGATGAGGACGATGATGATGATGATGATGATGGTGATGATGATAAAGATAGAGATGAGTAGTAATACTTGTTGTTGGGTAACATTCATTATGACGTCGTATTATTGGCTTTAGTTGTTGATTATAATGTGATGATTATGATGATGATATTGGTGATGATGATAGTGATGATGACGAGGATGATGAGGATGATAATGACGATAATCACGATGATGAAGATGATGGTGATGATGATGATGGTGAGGATGATGATGACGATGATGATGAGGATGATGATGATGATAAAGATAGAGATGAAGTAGTACTTGTTGTTGGGTAACATTCATTATGACATCGTATTATTGTGTTTTAGTTGTGATTATAATGTGGTGATTATGATGATGATATGGTGATGATGGTGGTGATGATATTCACCGATGATGATGATGGTGATGATGGTGATGATGATGATGGTGATGATGATGATGAGGATGATGATGACGATAATCACGATGATGATGATGATGGTGATGATGATGACGATAAATCACGATGATGATGATGATGATGGTGATGATGAGGAGGATGATGATGATGATAAAGATGGAGATGAAGTAATACTTGTTGGGTAACATTCATTATGACATCGTATTATTTTGTTTTAGTTGTGTTTATATGTGATGATGATGATGATGGATGATAAAGATGATGATTAATGATGATGATGATGATGATGACGACGACGACGACGATGATGGTAGTGAGATTGTGATGATGATGACGATGATGATGATGAAGATGAATATGGCGCTAATGATGATGGTGGTGGTGGTGGTGGTGGTGAAATGATGATTATGATGATGATGATGATGGCGATATCATGATGGTGGGGGTCATGATGATGATGTGTACGATGATGATGATGATGATGATGATGACGATGATTATGGATGATGATGATTGTGGTGGTGGAGGTGACAATGATGGTAATGATGATAGTGACGATGATGTTGATGACGATGATAACGATGACGACGATGGTGATGATGATGATGATGATGATGTGGAGGATGAAGATGATGATGACGATGCTGTCGACGATGCTGACGACGATGATGATGGTGATGATGATAACGATTATCGATGATGAGATGACGATCTGACGATGTGATGACGATGCAGACGACGATGATGTGATGATGATGACGAAGCTGACGACGATGATGATGATGATGATGACGATGATGATGATGATAATGGTGATGATGATGGTGATGATGATGACGATGATGACGATGATGATGACGATGCTGATGACGATGATGATCGTGATGATGCTGACGACAATGATGATGGTGATGATGATGGTGGTGATGAGGATGATATGATGATGATGATAAAGATGGAGATGAAGTAATACTTGTTGTTGGGTAACATTCAATATGACATCGTATTATTTTGTTTTAGTTGTGTTATATAATGTGAGATGATGATGATGGATGATAAAGATGATGATTAATGATGCTGATGATGATGATGATGACGACGATGATGATGAGGATGATGATGATGGTAGTGGAGATTGTGATGATGATGACGATGATGATGATGAATTATGACGCTAATGATGATTGTGGTGGTGGTGGTGAAATGATGATTATGATGATGATGATGATGGCGATATCATGATGGTGGTGGTCATGATGATGATGACGATGATGATGATGATGATGACGATGATTATGGATGATGAGATGATTGTGGTGCGGTGGTGGTGGTGGTGGAGGTGACAATGATGGTAATGATGATAGTGACGATGATGTTGATAACGATGATAACGATGACGACGATGATGATGATGATGATGTGGAGGATGAAGACTGATGATGACGATGCTGACGAAGATGATGATGGTGATGATGATGACGATGCTGACGACGATGATGATGGTGATGATGATGACGATGATGACGATGCTGACGACGATGATGATGGTGATGATGTGACGATGCTGACGACGACGATGATGATGATGATGATGATGACGATGATGACGACGATGATGATGAGGATGATGAAGATGGTAGTGGGATAACGTGTGGAGATTGTGATGATGATGATGTGACGAGTGATGATGACTAGATAGATGGATGATGATAGAAGAATAGATAATAAGACTAGAGATGAAAGTAGTAATTGTTGTTGGGTAACATTCATTATGACATCGTATTATTGGTTTTAGTTGTGATTATAATGTGGTGATTATGATGATGATATTGGTGATGATGGTGGTGATGATATTCACGATGATGATGATGGTGATGATGGTGATGATGATGATGGTGATGATGATGAGGATGATGATGACGATAATCACGATGATGATGATGATGGTGATGATGATGACGATAAATCACGATGATGATGATGATGATGGTGATGATGAGGAGGATGATGATGATGATAAAGATGGAGATGAAGTAATACTTGTTGGGTAACATTCATTATGACATCGTATTATTTTGTTTTAGTTGTGTTTATTATGTGATGATGATGATGATGGATGATAAAGATGATGATTAATGATGATGATGATGATGATGACGACGACGACGACGATGATGGTAGTGGAGATTGTGATGATGATGACGATGATGATGATGATGATGAATATGGCGCTAATGATGATGGTGGTGGTGGTGGTGGTGGTGAAATGATGATTATGATGATGATGATGATGGCGATATCATGATGGTGGGGGTCATGATGATGATGTGTACGATGATGATGATGATGATGATGATGACGATGATTATGGATGATGATGATTGTGGTGGTGGAGGTGACAATGATGGTAATGATGATAGTGACGATGATGTTGATGACGATGATAACGATGACGACGATGGTGATGATGATGATGATGATGATGTGGAGGATGAAGATGATGATGACGATGCTGTCGACGATGCTGACGACGATGATGATGGTGATGATGATAACGATGATGACGATGATGATGACGATGCTGACGACGATGATGATGGTGATGATGATGACGATGCTGACGACGATGATGATGATGATGATGACGATGATGATGATGATAATGGTGATGATGATGGTGATGATGATGACGATGATGACGATGATGATGACGATGCTGATGACGATGATGATCGTGATGATGCTGACGACAATGATGATGGTGATGATGATGGTGGTGATGAGGAGGATGATGATGATGATGATAAAGATGGAGATGAAGTAATACTTGTTGTTGGGTAACATTCATTATGACATCGTATTATTTTGTTTTAGTTGTGTTTATAATGTGATGATGATGATGATGGATGATAAAGATGATGATTAATGATGATGATGATGATGATGATGACGACGATGATGATGAGGATGATGATGATGGTAGTGGAGATTGTGATGATGATGACGATGATGATGATGAATATGACGCTAATGATGATTGTGGTGGTGGTGGTGAAATGATGATTATGATGATGATGATGATGGCGATATCATGATGGTGGTGGTCATGATGATGATGACGATGATGATGATGATGATGATGACGATGATTATGGATGATGATGATGATTGTGGTGGCGGTAGTGGTGGTGGTGGAGGTGACAATGATGGTAATGATGATAGTGACGATGATGTTGATAACGATGATAACGATGACGACGATGATGATGATGATGATGTGGAGGATGAAGATGATGATGACGATGCTGACGAAGATGATGATGGTGATGATGATGACGATGCTGACGACGATGATGATGGTGATGATGATGACGATGATGATGACGATGCTGACGACGATGATGATGGTGATGATGATGACGATGCTGACGACGACGATGATGATGATGATGATGACGATGATGACGACGATGATGATGAGGATGATGATGATGGTAGTGTGGAGATTGTGATGATGATGACGATGATGATGATGAATATGACGCTAATGATGATTGTGGTGGTGGTGGTGAAATGATGATTATGATGATGATGATGGCGATATCATGATGGTGGTGGTCATGATGATGATGACGATGATGATGATGATGATGATGACGATGATGATGATGACGATGATTATGGATGATGATGATGATTGAGGTGGCGGTGGTTGTGGTGGTGGAGGTGACAATGATGGTAATGATGATAGTGACGATGATGTTGATGACGATGATAACGATGACGACGATGATGATGATGATGATGTGGAGGATGAAGATGATGATGACGATGCTGACGGTGATGATGATGACGATGCTGAGGACGATGATGATGGTGATGATGATGACGATGATGATGACGATGCTGACGACGATGATGATGATGGTGATGATGATGACGATGCTGACGACGATGATGATGATGATGATTACGATGATGATGATGATGATAATGATGATGAAGACGACGATGAGGATAATGATGATGATGAAGATGATGATGATGATAAAGATAGAGATGAAGTAGTACTTGTTGTTGGGTAACATTTATTATGACGTCGTATTATTGGTTTTAGTTGTGATTCTAATGTGATGATTATGATGATGATATTGGTGATGATGATAGTGATGATGATGAAGATGATGATGATGATGAGGATGATGATGACGATAATCACGATGATGATGATGATGGTGATGATGAGGATGATGATGATGATGATAAAGATGGAGATGAAGTAATACTTGTTGTTGGGTAACATTCATTATGACATCGTATTATTTTGTTTTAGTTGTGATTATAATGTGATGATGATGATGATGGATGATAAAGATGATGATCAATGATGATGATGAAGATGATGATGGTAGTGGAGATTGTGATGATGATGATGACGATGATGATGATGATGATGAATATGACGCTAATTATGATGGTGGTGGTGGTGAAATGATGATGACGATTATGATGATGATGGCGATATCATGATGATGGTGGTGATGATGATGATGATGATGATGATGATGATGATGATGACGATGATGATGATGATTGTGGTGGTAGTGGCGATGATGAAGGTGGTGCTGGTCGTGGAGGTGACAATGATGGTAATGATGATAGTGACGATGATGTTGATGACGATGATAACGATGACGAAGATGATGATGATGATGATGATGTGGAGGATGAAGATTACCAGGAAGATGTACATGGAGATGAAGTTGTTGTTGTTCATATGATATTATACAAATTAAAATAGAAGAATAGCACTAAGAGAGATTAACCTACACCAATTAAGGGCTTTAGTTCATATGTAAATGGACCTGCCTATAAAGCCCATCACTTTTATGTCTCTCTTGGGCGGTCATTATAGACAGGTTTGACTGTTTGTGTAAATTATGGCTGTTGTTATAGTGTTTAATTTCGGGTTCTAATAGGACAATGAAACTATGACTTTCGGCTACTATAGAGTACAGAAGCCATGACGTCATAAAAACCCTTTTTTTAGAATTTTCAAATTTAAACTTCATTTGCAGAAAGAGCATACAAAATAATGTCTAAATACCGAAAATCAATTGAATATGTTAAGTATTGGCTGAGATATGCCCATCCGAATGAATTGTACTTCAAAGGGCAATCAGTGTTATAGTGCACTGGTTCATAAAGTTATGAACCAGAGCACTATAACACTGAGTGCCTATTACCAACCAAATGCATTCGGATGGCCATATCTCAGCCAATACTTAACATATTCACTTGATTTTCGGTAATTGGACATTATTTGTTACGCTTTAAAACATAGGAAAATCAAATTTGAAAATTCTAAAAAAAGATGTCTATGACGTCATTGATGACATCACACTTCACCACTCTATTATCATTTAGAGGGTAAACAGACATTGAATTCGATACATGACTTGGCAATTTTGGCCAACTGGATCCCATTAAATCCTTCTGTGAACATACCCAAATTTTACAAGTTTTTACGGCGGCAAAAGATGATGGGAGCGGCCATGTTCGTGTAACTACCCGACATGCGTCGCAAATTATGACGTCTGCGCGTACTGTCCGAACAAAAAGACTCATCAAAGCGTCTACAAGTATTCAAACAATGGTTTGGTGCGGTGAAACTAATCAAGTGCTGGAATGCATCAATGGCGGCCTCGATTGTGTGTGCACATAATGATGATGGAAGAAATATTATTTCTTCCAAAGCAGAAATCTGAGTCGGGGTAATGTTATGCGAAATGAACAAGCATATCACGATGTATATAGTAGGATAAATTCTATTCTAGAGTTGCATTGGCCTTTAATAGAGTACGTTATGTGTGTTGTTAGTGTAGGTTATTGTTGTTGTTAGTGTAAATTACGGGTGTTGTTAGTGTACATTACTGGCGTTCTTAGTGTAAATTATAGATGTTTTTAGTCTATTGTTTATATTGATAATTGATGAAATAAGCTGAAACTAACAAATAACTCGAAACTCGTTTACTTTTTATTTTCCTGCCTCCCCTACAGGCGCAACGCTTGCTCACCGTGGTCATCATGCTACTCACAGCCAAAGGTAACCTCAAACATTCAGTTTGGGTTTAGAGGTCGCTTCAAGAAAAACAAATTGTGAGGTGAAAATGTAAAATTTGAAGAAAACAAAACACAAATATAATGACAATATCAACTTTGTTTGATCAAAATTGGTTCAGAAACGGCTGAAATATCCATAAATGTGGGGGACCAACTTTTATTCAATAATTCAAGAAAATATTTATAAATCCTGAATATTTCTGAAAATAATATACCAAAATGGATTTTAATTTGTTTTTTGGGGATCTCTTTATAGAATAATTATTTTTTACCAAACATCACATTTACATATTTTGATTTTAAAAATGGTTCATAGTTGAGGTGTCTGGAGTGCGCCTTCTTGTTTTTTTAAATGAAAACAGCCTGTACTGTAACTTAGCCGTGTATATGTTTTTCTTCCAGTCTAGCATCATTGAATTATTACTGTTGATTGTTAATGTTAACTGACAAGTTTTGTTAATAAAATTATATTTGACCAAAACTGTACTAGCCATTTAAAAATACTGTCCGCCTTTTGCAAGCCAAAATTCTAAATTTGCGAGATTATTGCATTATGAAAACAGCCTGTACTGTAACTTAGCCGTGTATATATGTTTTTCTTCCATTCTAGCATCATTGAATTATTACTGTTGATTGTTAATGATAACTGACAAGTTTTGTTAATAAAATTCTGTTTAACAAAAACTGTATTATCCATTTAAAAATTCTGTCCGCCTTTTTGCAAGCCAAAATTCAACATTTTCGAGATTATTGTCTTATTATGAACTGAGCTAGTCCGAGAAGGTTAGAACTTGAAAATTGATTTTAGAAGTCGAAATAATTATTAACGGTCATTTCGACCGTGTGATTAGTCAAGCAACTGCAGATCCTGGATTTCGTGTTTGTACTTGATGTTCACAAACCAATTATTATATTTATTTTTGTTAAAGGGTTAGTTTAGTTTTGGTAGAGAGGGCGCTGCACATCACAATTTTTTTGTGAGATAATGAAAAACTGAGTGTTGAATTTGAGAGAACATGCAATTTTAATGGCAGAATAAACTTTATTTGGTCAAAATCGGTCCAGAAACGGCTGAAATATCAATAAATATATTTGATCTTATAATTATTTGGGGCCCAAATAATTAGATGATTTTTTCAAAAAAATTTAAAAATAATTACACTTTTTCAAAAATTTTCAAAAGCGTTTTTTAAATAGTTGTTGATGATCTATCTACTTAATCATTATTTCAATAGAACATCACATGCATTATTTTGTATGTAAAATGGTTGAAACCAATGCCTTTTTAGAAAGCGCCCTCTTGTGTTTTAATGGCTCTTTTTGAATGATAACAGGCTTTTTACTTAATCGTTTGTAATTTTGTATACCTTTCGAGCATGGTGGAGTAATAACTATTAGTTTATAATGTTACTGTCCAGGATTGGTTACTAAAGTTCAGCCTTACCAAAACTGTACTACCCCTTTAAGCATTATCGGTGTCATTTTTGTGCACTTGAAACTAGATCTTTACTATCCCTTTATTCGAAATATTTTGTTCAACAAATATTT
This sequence comes from Echinarachnius parma, assembly GCA_037951105.1. Lineage (NCBI taxonomy): Eukaryota > Metazoa > Echinodermata > Echinoidea > Clypeasteroida > Echinarachniidae > Echinarachnius > Echinarachnius parma. Next base: position 44,656 of record JBAMJV010007315.1, on the reverse strand, counting down.
TGTAAAAAATAAATTTCCTTGCAAAGCTCCGCTGTTATTGCGTTATATATGGTAAAAGGGAACAAGATAAGAACTATTTTATTGGTAATAAAGCATGTTCAAGATGTGACATTGAATCCGTTTCGACAACATCTTTATAATTTATATCTCTTACACGAGAATGCGGTAATATCTAAACTGAAAGTATTTGGTCTAATCAGTCTAATGGATTTGTTTAAAATATATATGACACCCATACAATAATTGAGTTGTTGTTTTCATCGTGCACAATTACTTTATACGCAAACTAAACGATTATTACAGACCTAGTGGGCGTTAACATAGTTAAGTGGATCTAAAGTATTCAATTCATGTCCATTATTTCCCCCAAACAAATCTATAATTCACTTTTCGTACACGAATATCCAAGGATAACGAGTGCGAGTTTCTTTTTTAAAGGGTATCACCACCCAAAAGTAATATTCTTATAAATGACAGGTAGTTGTTTTGGTAGTCGATTCCACCTATCAAGTTCAGAAAAATTGGCTTCCAGATAAAAATGTAATCATTTGAAAACTCATCACCATACTAGCGTAAGTGTTCATGGGTCTGCATACGAAGACTGCGACTATTGTATAGGACGTACGTGTCTACGTGGCTCTATTGTCTCCAAACGTACGCATGTATATAGAGTTGGCGCATTCGCAGATAATCGGCGCATATGGAACCATGAGGCCATAATGGTTCCGTAAGTGTTGATGATTAATTGTATTGTTTATGAATTACACCACCCTTTGCAAAGTGTTGTAAGTTTAATAGAACACTGATACCAAAACATATAAGACTGTGTTGTCCTTTGCGTGGTGGTCTCCTTTAAGTAAACCATCACCATTACTTTCTCCTAACATGCCTAACATCCAGCGTATTTTTGCCAGAATCCGTCCGTTTCTAGAAAATATTCCAAATCAATGGGCCACCTCAATTTCGTCATCAAATTAAACCAAAATGAATCGATGAAAAATGGGGGAAAATATCATTATTACTTCAAAATTTTACTCTGTATTCATAATAATTATTTGTTTGGGAATAATACAACTGAGCCCTGGCTCGGAATGGCTATAGAAACTAATGGACTGATGAAATCTGATAAATTATTCAAGTATAGACGAAAAATGGCGACTCTAGTAAGCCATTATAAATCATGCATGCTTGTCACGTATACCGAATGTAAGAGTTTGGGAATGTTAGCTTTGGTAGATGTATCTGTTCGTGATTGGTTGAATGCTGTCACGTGAGCATGCATTTATTTTTTTAAATCTCATGCATTATACCGTTCTGGAAAGCGCACCAGTTTGCGAAAGCAGGCTTGTAGCCAGGATTTGTCAAAACAATTAACAAAAAACGGGACCGAGACCACTGGTTGGGAGGGGGGGGGGGGGGGGGGGGTGGGGAGGTGCGTACGCACCCAATGCACCCCCTGGATACGGGCCTGGAAAGTGATAATGGAAATGAAGGTATTGTTTCGTCTCTATCAACGCGCTATGCTCCAGTTATGGCAGTCTCGTTGCTAAATGTGTGACGTCAACAGTGACGTAGCTATACATTGACAAAAACAATAACGAACATAAAGGGATTTGGGGGAAAATAAAGACATATAAGTGTGCTTCCCAATAATTTGCGTGCCCTCCCCCCCCCCCCCACCCCCCCCCCCCCCCCCCCCCCCAATCAGCCTGACGACATCCCCAACGCGACTAACGTCAAGTGGGTTGAAAATCATGCAGTCAAACTTCATAATAAGCTTTATGATATAAATAGGTGATGTTACCAATGTAATTAATGCGATGCTAATCAATGATAAATCGGTGTGTTGTAGCATATCATACACGTGAATATATATATTGCATATTATGGACTGTCATCAACTGTTATATATCATTCACATGTAGAATACAAAGATATCACCATGGTATCAATCTTTATTTAATCCCTTTCATCAGATGATAGTCACCGCCGTGAAGAGTGAGGACAGTCAAGCTTTAAAAGAATTGAGATAAAAGTTCAATCTTCCCGAATAACTAGAACATAGGCATATTTAATGTAACGTTCTATGAACTCGAGCTGTTTAAAACAAAAACAAAACGACTAACAACCAAAAAGAAAGAACAGACAACTTAGCTCCGCTCGCTACGTCAGCGTTTCTATTATATTCTAATATATATTCATGGAAAATACTAAAAGCTCTAAAATACAATTATAATCTTATAAATAATGATAGTTTTTGATTATTCGATACTTTTGATGGCCCTATCTTTGTGTTTTTTTTAATTTTTTTATAACTAATCACTTTACTTTTATTTCGAAAGAGCGTATGTTTGAATAATAATTGGCCTGTATTTTTGACAAATAACTTCTCTGTGAATTCTTCATCACCAGCCAAACTTCCTATATTTGAAAGAAAATATTGAACTATAAACACTGACCATACTGACTTGATTCCACTTACTAAAATCTTACCTTGTGTATATTATGTGATTTTATACCATGTCATGTGTATGCCCTGCATAGACAGTTATGCATCAAGACCTGGTCTATTTTTAGTCTATGTTTTTAAAATTTTATATTAAGCTGCAATGATTGTCTACTTTATACACTTGCTCCTTTATTAAATGTACGTCAAAGCGATATCAAATCAAAACCCTTACAATTGCGTAATTTATTATTACCGGGGCTATAACCTCGATAAGCATTGTGCTATTTTGTTAGCCCCTTTTGTCGATTCTTCTATTGTAGGCTATTATTCATTTCAAGATGTATCATTTATCTGAACTGAATGAATGAATGAATAACGTTATTACCAATAATATGTTTAAAGATAACAAGATAACAATCATACATGAATATAAGTAATGTTAACAGACAAACAAATTGGTAAAAGGACCCTACAGAAATAGCAACTATTGCTAGTGGGGCGTAGGACCCTCTGTACATGATTAGACGATAATTATGCTTACATATGAATAAGGCAAGAAACTATGATTAAATAACATTCTATACTAAGTATTTACAATAGTGGACATTCACCCACTAATAACAACTAAACTGTAAGATTATATAAAACATATAAAATCTTTTCAAGAGAATGAAAAATGCTATATGTTTGGTAGCAATTCACAAAAGACTATACGACATATTAACTTAATAAATACTTTTTTTACATTTATCTTAATAAGGTGGAGTCTATCAAGTCTTCGTATCTCTAAAGGCATACTATTCCAAATATATGATCCATGAAACGAGATTTTAAGTTTTTCCATGCTCTGTTTCTCATCTTAGGCTTAACCAAAATATTTCCATCCTTTTATCTTGTACTATAAGATTTTTCAAGAAAGGTATAATATTCAAACACTGAGTGTGGTAAGTGTTCATAAAAATAAAAGTTGTTACCAACAATTTTATACAGTTTAAAACACATCTAATATACCTTATGAATAAAACAATGGAGATGATGAGGCCATTCTATTATTAAAATTAATTGCTCTCAAAGCCATTTTTTTGTAATATCAATATCGTATTCATTAACATCAAAGGTGCACTTCCCCAGACTTCAAGGCCGTAAGATAAATGTGACTGAATAAACGAATAATATCATAATACAAGGACTCGTTTCGGAACAAAGTGTCGTAGTCTATACAAAATTCCAACTTTCCTACGAAGTACAGAGCATAAATTATTTATATGTTCATTCCAAATCAAATGCCTATCAATATATATTCCAACAAAAAGAGATACTTGTACTTCATTCAATAACTCATTCTTAATTTTTACATCTCCAGCAATACGACACTCTTTTTTTCTTTGGCTTAATAATTATAAAATTAGTTTTATATTAATAGTAATCTTATTCGCATCACACCACTGATCAATGTGTTTTAGGTTATCAGTTATTTCCAACAAATTAATATCTGTTTGATTAGGTAAAAAAGAATGAAAGATATTAGATTCATCAGCAAAGAGTCTAAAATTTAAGTAGTCTGATGATCTAGGCAAATCATTAATATAAATCTAAAAAGTGTAGGACCTAAAACAGATCCCTGGGGCACCCCACATTTAATTAAAGACGTGGCAGAAGTTGAAACATTATGATGCACAAACTGACGACAGTCACTCAAATAATCATGAAACCAATTCAATTGAGTTCCTCTTACACCATAATTTTCTAACTTGCCTAAGAGTATATCATGATTTATTGTATCAAATGCTTTAGCAAAATCAACAAAGACACCTACAGTAACTCGACCTTCATCTTGAAACTGAATTAACTGATTTATTAAACTAATCAACGATAACTTTGTACTATGCTTTTCCCTGAATCCCATACTGTATACAATAAATCATATTTTCCCAAAAATGTAACTATACGAATATTCACTAACTTCTCAAAAACTTTACTTAAATAGGTAAGACTGATATAGGCCTATAATTACCTGAATCAATTATTGTACCTTTCTTATACACCGGACTGACTATGGCTATCTTCATAGAACGTGGGAAGACACCCAGTTGAAATGACATATTAAAAATATATGAGAATGGTTGTGACACATAATACACACCTTCTTTCAATAGATTAACACTACCACACGACTTTTTCATATCGCAATTCAACATTACTTTTTCCACCTCAGCATGAGTAATTAGTGACCAATAAAAGGAATTTCTAAGAGGTTCTCCTAATTAATCCTTATAACTATGTTCACATTGCAACTCATTAATCTTTTCTGCCAACTGTGGGCCAACCGACACAAAGAAATCATTAAAAATATCAACTATTTCCTGGGGCTCTTATATATCGCAAATTGTCAATATTAAACTGATTAGTATTGGCAACAAATCCATTTCTGTTCATTTCATTTCATTTCACGTCTCCAAGGCTACCACTGCAATGAATGCGAGAGCTCGATACGGTGTGGTAACATCACACTTCCTGGAAACAAGGTTGTCCGACTCGTGCCTAAGTATGTGACGTCAGGAAGACACAAATCAACCTTGGGCCCGATCGGTGATGGCGACCTCGTTTGTTCATTGCCAGGTTAGTACAAGCTCAAGCTATGTTGGCATTCCCAGACCCAGGGGGGGGGGGGGGGGGGTGGGGGAGGGGTTCATAGTGCCCCCTTATTCCAATTGCTTTATTTTCCAATCAACCACTCGCATAATTATGTGGCACACATGTTTACCCATTCAGGACTGACTGATTTTACAACATGTATTCTCCATGCATGGACCTAAGCCCGAATATTTTCGGGACCACTCCTGACCGGTGCAAGTCAAGCACGATCTACAATCATCGATATAAAAAATATCGGTGCATATCGATGTCTACAAGCTGCAATCATGAAGATGTCTTTAGGTCAACATATGAGGGCGCTATTTACATTTAGCACAGAAATACAATATAAAATGATGACGCAAAAATATTGTGAATGTGACCTTCATATGAGTGTTAGCAAACACAAGCCACTACATGATGATCTGTGATATTGATGGGATTTGTTTAGACTTTTACCCTGTAAACCTGAACATAAGTGAGATTTTCTTTTTAATTTCAAGATGTTATAGATGATCTTTGAAGATATGATAATAATAATATACTCGATTTATATAGGGCCTATCACTATTGATAATCATCTCAAAGCGCTTTGCGTATAATAAAGTCACAAATATCATAATTATACCTAAAATAAGTGTTTGTTAATTACTGTTTAAGCAACTTTTTGTCTTAAAAAAAAGAAACAAATAAATCATGTGGAAATACAAATTCCAGTTATAGTGACAGCATATTATCGTTGATTTCAATGAAATCTGATTGGAAATAATTCACTTGTTGAAAAAAAGAAATACTAAAATTGTAAAAAGAAAAGAAAGAAAAAATGAAAACATGCCATACTGTTTATGGTTATCATGGCAACGGGAAGTGGCCAATACGTTGGAATTGTATACGATAATGTTCGCATTATGATTTTAGCCAAACTAACCAAACTGTTGTGACATCGAACGAAAACTGTGAAAGCGGTGATAACCATCATCATAACCATCGTTATAACCATCACCATCAACATCATCATCATCATCATCATCATCGTCATCGTCATCATCATCATCATCATCATCACCATCATCATCATCATTATCATCATCATCATCATCATCATAATGATTGCATAAAGCTGTGTTTCCATTAGAGCGAATTTCCGCCGCGAACATTCACACGGACCAAATCAGTGTTATTCATATACATGTATTATTATTCATATATATTATTCATATTACATGGCGAATATTCGCAAGCGAAATTCTTCAATAATTCGCTGCGAAAAAGAAGAAAAAAAATCGCCGCGGAAATTCGCTCTAATGGAAACGCAGCTTAATAATTTGTTTGTAGATTGTCTGAGCGACCCGTGTTCCCCAGGGGACTGTGTAGAGACGAAGGCTGGCTACTACTGCGTGTGTCCACCCGACTTTACCGGCGAACACTGCGAGACAGGCAAGTGGTTATTTGTTTTTTGTTTTGTTAAGTCAAACATAGATTTGATACCACAACAAAGATGTACATTACGCTTTGTAACATGAAGTGTGAAATTGAAATTCATAATGCATACATAAATGTTATAAGGCTCAAACAAATTCAGGTTAGTGAATTTTGCTGTCGGGCAAGTACATTGATTCACTTACCCGACTGGGCAAGCAATGAGTCTTCTTTTTTCCTGGAACTGGTATAGCACCGGTCTATTAATGGGAAGCCTTTTTATCTTTACTCATTTTCATTTATTTAATATATTTCTGGTCAGTTGCCCTACGTTAAACAAGTTAATGCTAATCAACGGTAAATATATACTTGAAAAAAGGTGAATACAATTATTATTCTGAACATAATTATAAATAAGCGGGTAAATAAACTATCCTACAACCACTACGGAATCACAACATGTAGGTTGCATCATGGTAAACTACAATGACTGAACACAAATGTAGTATAATTATATTATGATTAAAAGTGAGCAAAGAAAAATGGGATTCCAACGGGATTCGAACCCGAGACCTCCGGATTGCTAGACCGGTGCTCTACCGACTGAGCTATAGAAAACCCTACGACGGCATTCTTCCCAGAAACCCCTTAATTCATCATTGCTCAAGTAGTCAGAAGCTTTATAAACCTGACATAAACACGAAGCGGATTAAAATCAACTTGGGGATAAATGCGAGGGATCGCCGAAGCGATACAGCTTTTTGTAATAATTAATTCAAACATATAAGGAAACTGACCAAGAATATATATATTGTGATTAAAAGTGAGCAAAGAAAAATGGGATTCCAACGGGATTCGAACCCGAGACCTCCTGATTGCTAGACCGGTGCTCTACCGACTGAGCTATAGAAAACCCTACGACGGCATTCTTCCCAGAAACCCCTTAATTCATCATTGCTCAAGTAGTCAGAAGCTTTATCACAATATATTCTTGGTCAGTTTCCTTATATGTTTGAATTAATTATTACAAAAAGCTGTATCGCTTCGGCGATCCCTCGCATTTATCCCCAAGTTGATTTTAATCCGCTTCGGGTTTATGTCAGGTTTATAAAGCTTCTGACTACTTGAGCAATGATGAATTAAGGGGTTTCTGGGAAGAACGCCGTAGTAGGGTTTTCTATAGCTCAGTCGGTAGAGCACCGGTCTAGCAAGCCGGAGGTCTCGGGTTCGAATCCCGTTGGAATCCCATTTTTCTTTGCTCGCTTTTAATCACAATATATTCTTGGTCAGTTTCCTTATATGTTTGAAAAAATTATATTATGAACGAATGTATTTTTGTTCTTCAATTAACTAACCTCCGACTCAAGCGCACATTCTTTTGGATTTGATTCATTCAAGACATCATCTTACGACAATCAACTGCAATAAATTTGAACTGTATGATGTATTTTCTATTTTTCTTGAAATAGGTCTAACTACCAAACCCCAACCTCAGGCGTGCGGAGTTGTCTACAGTAAGACGTCGGGGTATTTCACGAGTCGCAACTACCCTAACCGGTACGACAACTATGAGGACTGCTCCTACACCATCAAGGGTATGACCGAGAAGGCGATCACCCTCACATTCAGTTCCTTCAAGCTCGAAGACTATGCCGACTGCGGGTATGACTCCCTCAAGGTGAGTCGAATGCGTAGCTTGAGGCAGGGGCGTAGCGTGGCTGGAATGATTGCAAATCATTGGGGTGCACACTATGTATTTTTTATTTTTTTGTGATGGATTTTTCCTTTGTTTTTGTTTTACTGTTTGTATTAAGTAATGAGGGGCACGTGCATATTGCAGCCCCGTCACCCCCGGGTCTACGCCACTTACTGGGGGCCTTCTCATCAGTCGTTCGCTTTGAAGCTGTCCACTTCGAGATCAATAAGGTATTCAGGACCGTATACGTAGGAAGCGGGGGGGGGGGGGGCTGCAGCCCCTCTGGAACTTTGAAAACCACCATATTCGGGCGAAAAGCACCTTACGTTCGGGCAAAACCATGTCACATTCGGGCAAAATAAAGTCACATTCGGGCAAAATATTCTGGGCAATCATATTCTGGGAATTCATGTTATTTTCGGGCATACATTCAGAGGCATGTTACATTCGGGCAAACTAATGTCATTTTAGGGCAATGCAATGTCATTTTCAGGCTAAACCGTCCCATATTCGGGTAAAATCATGTTATATTCGGACTTAATATCAAAAACATAATTTTCGGGAATCAAATAGGCGACTGAAGACCTTTTTCTTTTGCTTGTCATGTGAAAATGGGAAGTTTAATTACTCGGGCAAAGGACCTCAGCGGCTCAGCCCCCTGCGAAAAATGTGCTCCAACGCTCATGGTCTGGACCAACGAACGTTTTATGAAAAATAAACGTTCATACGATTGCTGTGATTGTTTAAGGTGCAGCTCATGTGCCCCCATATAAATAAACAAAGATCACGTAGTATCTATGCTTGCCTTCATCATTTCACTTCGGGATTTTATACGGTCCGGAGTATTTTGTGAAAAAAATATTCCTTGCTCAATTCTTCGAACATCTAAATGATATTTTGAGAACATTTGTGATTATCATTTATTAATTATGTATCTATTTAATTGGACCTGGTACTTGGATTCGGGCTAAATCCCTTTACCGCGGAACTAAAAATGAGTGTTCCAATCATTGAAATATTCCCCAGATTTACGAAGGGATGAGCAACGAAGGCACCCTCCTTGCCAACCTGTGCGGCCGAGACCGTCCGGGGCCCATTACGTCATCGGCAGGGGCTTCGATGTTCTTACGCTTCAAGACAGATTGGAGTAGGCGGTACCAAGGGTTCAACATAACGTACGCCATTCAGTAGACTGCGTCAATAAACATGATAAATATACTCTTCTGAGACGTCAGAGAAACCTCCCCATCATGGGCACCTCGATTTCCGTGCGCATCAAGCAGTGGGGGCACACATTATTTATTCCTTTGTTTTTGTTGCTGTTTCCCCTTATGTTTCCTATTGTTTTTTCTTTACAATATTGGGGGCACGTGCCCGATGCTCCCCCCCCCCCCCCACCCCCCCTCGTTGCTACCCAACTGGCATCAAGACAAAATAATGGGCGTTGGAGGTACAAAGTAAGGGTTCAACATAACGTACATCGTTCAAAAGACTGCGTTTACAAATACTTCTGTGACTTATGTAGTATTGGTCAGGATCCTCCCAAATTGAAGGGGAAGGGGTGGGGGGGTGAGGGGAGGGGTGGGGGCTTAAAGAAATCACCTCTTCATGGGGGACCTCGATTTTCATGTTCTTCAGAACAAATGGGCATTGGAGGTACAACGGGTTCAACATAAACTACATCCTTCATAGACTGCGTCAAAATACTTATGTGACGTATACAGTTTTGGTCAGGATCCTCCCATATTGGAGGGGAAGGGAAGGGGGGTGGGCACAGAGACGGGAGAGAGGGGGGGCTATTGAAGTGTACTGCAAGAAAAAAACGTGAGTTGGAATTACAAAGGGTTCAACGTAACCATGACAACGCATATATTTCATTAGACTGCGTCTACAATACTTCTGTGACGTCTGTAATATCGTGGTCAGGATCATTCCATATTGGAGGGGAAGAGGGGATCGAGGAGAGGGGTGGGGTGTGGGCTAGTTGAAAACATCACTTCATGGGGACCTCGATGTACGTGTGCTTCAAGAGTATATCCTTCAGTAGACTACTGACTGTGACGTCAGTTGTATTGGCCACGATAAGGGTTATTTGAGGAGAAGGGGGAGGGTGGGGGGCTTATTGAAACCGACCCTACGTGTGGAGTTTTATAGTAAGAGTTTGTACAAATTATTAGTGCTTTCTTTTGGAGTTTATATAAAGTGTGTAATTTAGTTTTCCCCAACACTGGCCGAAGTAATATTACAATTAAACTTAAGCAAGTATATAACATAAAAAAATTCATTTCTGCTAGTATCGAGCGTATATACATTACATGAAATACCTATGTTTTTGGAAATTCAATTCTTAATATACAATCTATATTTTTCAAAGGATAAGGTATCGTCCAAAAGAACAACGAGAAATTAAATTGATGAGCTAACATTTAAGTTGACATCATTCATAAGTATTTTAACATCATTCGTATAATATTGACAATTTTTACCATTAACATAATGAACTCATTTGCACTGAACAACACAACTATTTTTTCTTAATTCTCTATTCGTTTCTAGTAAGTTAATCAAAATCTGCGTTTGATGCAATAATGGGCCGTATGCATAAAAACAAGCAATTGCTTATAAGCAATTGCTTTAAGCACAAGCAAGAGCTTGTCAAGCAAAAGATCAAGTTCAAGCAATTGCTTGAATTCATATGCACAAGCTTTTGCTTGTGCTGAAACCTTTTGCTTGCACTGCCTAAGCAATTGCTTACGTGTTGGACAAAGGATCGTTACAGTTGTGCGAACACCGCACTGCAGGACAACAACGCTTCGTGCCCGACCAGGCAGCAGTATTTTTGCTAACGCAAATAGGGGGCAAACAGCACAGAGCATTATAGGGGGGTTTCTGTGCAGATCGATGGACGAAAATTGCCGTAAAAAGTCTAAAATAACAGAAATGTTATTTAAATATGAAATCACAACATAACCTCTGGAATAAGGAGCTCGTAATCATCCTAAAACGGTATGAAAATTTGATCCTTAAACGCGAATGCCCTGAGTAAGCAAGTGCTCAAGCTGGTCTGGATGTGCTTGAAAAAACGCAAGCAATTGCTTATCAAAACAAGTAAAAGGTTCGTTTTCTGCATACGGTTTCAAGCAATTGCTTGTTTGGTAAGCAATTGCTTACGAGCAGTAAGCAATTGCTTGTGCTTGTAAGCAAATGCTTTTGCTTGCAAGCAATTGCTTGTTTTCATGCATACCGATTCAAGCAAAAGGCTAGCACAAGCAATTGCTTGTTTTTATGCATACGGCCCAATGTCTGAATCATCCGCAAAAAGAATAAAGTGAACAAATTTAGAACAGAGCAAATGTCATTATTTTATATCATCTGACTTAGTAAAATACGCGTCGTTGATTGGCTAAACGCGATCACATGACTGGGGTGTCAATTTGTTCTGACACCATGGCCAGAGAGTTATGACACCCGCCCGTCCTTAATTCACATTAAATTAACATTACAGCAAATGTACACATACGTACCGGTACCGTATCGTACGATATTCATTCTTCTCGCAGGCACCATATTAAAACAAAAATCAGCGATTTCCAGTACAGTTTGATCAGAAAATGTACTGATTAACCAAATCGAAGGAAACAATTAACACATATTTCCGATAGAAATGCAGTGATCGGAACATGTTGAGATATTAGTGCGGAGAGAGGCAAATGACGTACAAAAATAGACTGCATTGTGCACAGGTTATGTACTGTGTGTTGTGTTGTGTTGCGTGATGTGTGTGTGTGAGTGAGTGAAAAGCCCAACGTCCACGAAACTGATTATGATTTCAATTCGTTTTAGTTTAAACAATCAGATGATATAACAGTTGTTAACTTTGTTGTCGGGAAAATCATGGAATGTTCCGATCCTCGGGATTTTAAATGCTATTTCATGAAGAAAATAAGTCCCTCGACTACGTCTCGGGACTTATAATCTTCCCTCAATAACATTTAAAACCCTCGGAGTTGAACATTCCGTGATATCACCTCCACCACCAGTTAACAACTGTATAATATATATATGAGAAACGGGAGAGGACACAATACGGAGCCCTGCGGGACTCCATATCAGATTCCGTCCTTGATTGAAACAAAATTATTATAAGATGTAAACTGAAACCGATTATATCAATAATTCCTAAACCATTCTAAAGCGATACATTAAATACCAAAATTATTAAGTTTTACAATAAGGATATCATGATTAATAACGTCTTGAGTGGCCTAGAAGTATACCAAGCATCGAAGTGTGTACAAAATAATTATTAGTCATAATATGATCGTTAAAGGGGTAGTTTAGTTTTGGTAGAGAACATGCAATTTTAATGTCAGAATAAACTTTATTTGGTCAAAATCGACCCAGAAACGGCTGAAATATCAATAAAAATATATATCCCTATAATTATTTGGGGCCCAAATAATAAGCTGATTTTTTTCAAAAAAAAAATTTAAAAATGCTTGCACTTTTTCAAAAATGTTCAAAAGCGTTTTTTAAATAGTTATTGATGATCTCTCTATTTAATCATTATTTAAATAAAACATCACATGCATTATTTTGTATGAAAAATGGTTGAAACCAATGCCTTTTTAGAAAGCGCCCTCTTGTGTTTTAATGGCTCTTTTTGGATGATAACGGGCTTTTTACTTAGTCGTTTGTAGTTTTGCATACCTTCCGAGGTGGAGTTATAACTAGTAGTTTATAATGTTACTGTCCATGTTTGGTTACTAAAGTTCAGCCTTACCAAAACTGTACTACCTTTAAGGCCAAGTATTGAATGTTGTCTACATATGTATAGCTTCATTTGTGTGAGTATCATAATGGTTGATTTTCATTCTTTATGAATGTAGAGCTTAATTAATGAGATCACTTTTGAGCTACATGTCTGTTATTGTAGTGGAACATCTTTATAACGAACTCTCTTATAGCAAGTTCATTTCACAGGGTCTCGTATTATGTATTATTTTTAATCCCTGATATAACAAGGACAATTCAATGGACCAGATGTGCTCTTTATTTGAAACCAATGTTGAGTTTTTAAAGTGTCCTCTTGATTTTTAACGGCTCTTTAAAAACAATGATAACAGGCTTTTTACTTAGTCATCTGTAATGTTGTATTCCTTTCTAGCATGGTGGAGTTATAACTGTTAGTTTGTAATGTAATGGTGAAGGTTTTGGTTACTAAAATTCAGTTTGACCAAAACTGTACTCTCTTTACCAAAACTCAACTATCCCTTTAATATGTAGATGAATGAAAATATCACGTGATTATAAGGTGCACCTGTAAGGTGTCTAACTCCACCAAAAAATACTTTGAGCTTCTTGCAAGCTTCTGTCAGTATGCTAATCAATAATGGTCGAGTACAATGGTAATTTCAAGTGTAAATCTTTATTCCCGATAAACACGACGATGCACTGACACAGTGAGCCAGATGTAGAACACGTGATCTGGTTACAGTGCACTCTCAATAAGCTGAGTGCACGTACACGGACATCAACGATGTCCGATACATACTAGTCTATAATATCAGACCCTAGTACTATTATCACACCTCCCTTTCTTTAAAGGAGGTATCCTTTCTTTTTACACAATTGTAATTCATGCATTTCACTTAAACATTTTGTTTCTTTATCGCCTTTCAACTTTTACCAATTAAAGCATATTAAACAATCCAACATCTTTATAATTGTGTGAGTTTCTTTATGTTTTAATTTACTTATATTTTAAAAAACTATTAATTCAATGCATGTTTTTAAACATTTACAAATACTTCATCATTATGACATATTTGACTCTAAATTGTGAAGTCTATAAATGAGTCCGTCTTATGGTCTTCATCCAGACATCTGTGGAGAGAACAGAACAACATTGTTGAACATAACAATTACAAATATGACATTTGAACTGAATGCTTTTTGTCATAATAAAATGTAACTTTCACTTTCAATATTTAACAGTCTTTTCAATGTTTCATTTCAAAAGTCTTATTTGAATAGTCCTTCGATGATTTAATAGAAAGATCATCAACAACTATTTATAAACTTCTTTTGAACATTTTTGAAAAAGTGTATTTTTTTTATAATACAAAAAAAAATATCATCGAATAAATCTGGGGCCCAGATTTATTCCGATCGAATATTTGTATTGATATTTCAGCCCTCCCTGAACCGATTTTGATCAAATAAAGTTTGTTCTGTTATTAAAATTGTATGCTCTTTCAAATGTTACACTCAGTTTTTCATTATCTCACAAAAAAAAATGATTTCGCTGTACCAAAACTGAACTACTCCTTTAATAGAAAAGAAATCCTAGTGGCTAAGTGACGATGTTTTCATTCAAATACCCAGCTAGCCACCTGACGTTGGGCCGATGTCGGAATTTGGTTGCCGGATGTCGGCATATCGCCGTTGGCTCGAGGTTAAAATGTCCGCCAGCCCAACATCGTCACGACGTCATTTTTGTGATATATTGGCATAAGGTCATTTTCCGACAATGGCCCAACGTCAATGTCATGAGATGATGTTGGGCCATTGTCGGAAAATGACGTTTACCCCCATATCTACCCCCTGGTCTGGTGTGTAAATTTGCTTGCGCAGATGCATAAACCATGTCATTGCTATGTATTATGCAAGAAAACCAAACATCAGCTCACTTTGGGAATATGCCTGATCGAGGTAATTAAAACAGGGGCATCTCGATCTAGAACGATCACTAATTTTAGAGCAGCCTCGCGCAGGACACGTGTTATACAAGTGATACAGCTCGCTCAGGACTTCACTTTAATCTCGCCTAAAATGACAGTGAGTAACATTCATTATGACATTGTACATTATTAGTTTTAATTGTGATTATAATGATGATTATGATAGATGATGATGATAATGTTGATCATGATGACTATGGTGACGACGATGATGATGATGATGATGATGATATTTGTAATGATGATGGTGATGATGACGATGATCACGATGATGACGACGACGATGATGGTGATGATGATTATGATGATGATGGTGATGAAGTACCACTTGTTATTGGGTAACATTCATTATGACATCGTATTATTGGTTTTAGTTGCGATTATAATGTGATGATGATGACGATGGATGATACAGATGATGATGATTGATGATGACGATGATGGTGGTGATGATGATGATGATGACGATGGTGTTGATGATGACACTAATGATGATGGCGTTGGTGATGGCGGTAGTGGTGGCGGTGGTGAAGATGATTACGATTATGACGATGATTATGGATGATGATGGTGGTGGTGGTGGTGGCGATGATGATGATGATGATGATGGATGATGATAATGTGGTGGTAGTGGTGGTGGTGGTGGTAATAATGATAATGATGATAAAGAAGATGACGATGGTGATGATGATGATGATGATGATGACGATTATTATGGATGATGATGGTGGTGGTGGTGGTGGTGGCGATGATGATGATGATGATGGATGATGATGATGATGATGATGATGACGATGATTATGGATGATGATGGTGGTGGTGGTGGTGGCGATGATGATGATGATTATGATGATGATGATGGATGATGATGATGATGATGATGATGGTGGTGATGATGTGGTGGTGGAGGTGGTAGTGGTGGTGGTGGTGGTGATGCGTATGATGTTGATGACGATGATAACTATGATGATGACGATGATGATGATAGTGGTGGTGGTGGAGATGATGACGATGGTGATGATTTGGATAATGAAGATTAAAGGGACATAGTAACATTGTCCAAATCTAATATTGGAATTCTAGCGGTTCCTGCAATAAAAGCATGGGACAGGTTTCGGTTTTTCAAATTTCCATTTCGTTCATAAAATATTTACGATTGAAGTGTTCGGATATGAAATTATCTACGGGACCTTTTTTTAGCTGTACAAAGTAAGTGTAATGAGTTAGTAAATATCACTTTGCATTTTCGCTCATTTCACGGCCAAATTTCTTTCTGGACATATCAGATCACACCAATACACATTTTATTAATCACGCATCACTTTTTGCACTTGTCAACAAAGTTACTAGATCCCTTTAACATGAAAATGTACTTGGATATGAAGTTGTTGTTTTTTATATGATCATTAGTATTATGATTATTATTACAATTCCATTCCAGTTTACTTATTATATAAATTAAAATAGAAGAATAGCTTAAGGGAGATTTACCCACACAAATTAATGGCTTCAGTTAATGGACCTGCCTATGAAGCCCATCACTTTTATGTCTCACTAATTGGGCGGTCATGATAGACATATTTATTATGTTTGTGTACATTTCGGGGGGGGGGGGGGGGGTTGTTAGTGTAGGTTATGGATGTTTTGAGTGTAAATTATGGGTATTGTTAGTGTAATTAAATAACGGGGGTTAGTGTACGTTATGGTTGTTGTTAGTGTAAATTATTGGCTTTCTTAGTGTAAATTATAGATGTTATTATTGTATTGTTTATATTGACAATGGATGAAATAAACTGAAACTAAAAATTAACTCGACACTCGTTAACATTTTATTTTTTGCATCCTCTCCAGGCCAAACATTTGCTGACCGTGACCATCATGCTACTGGCAGCCAAAGGTAAACTCAAGCATTCAAAGGGGTACCGTAGTTCAGTTTGGTTTAGAGGGCGCTTCAAGAACTTTTTTTTTGTGAGGTGAAAGGGGAAAATTTGAAAAAAAGCACACAATTTTAATGACAGGATCGACTTTGTATGATCAAAGTCGGTTCAGAAACGGCTGAAATATCCATAAATGTGGTGGACCAACTTTCTGCATTTATTAACAAAATCAAAACAAAATATACAAATAACATTTTTACATACATAATAATAAAACAATGAAATAGAAATAGTTATATAATCATATAAATTAATGTGACAATAATGTATGTATATTATTACAACAAATAAACAAATGCAGCAGACCAACCATCATAAGCAGGGAGCTTGAGTGGATGTGGCCTGGGAGGGGGAGGGGGGAGCTACATGGTGCCAAAAAGGTGTTGTATAACAATTACTAACTCGTCACTTAAATGAGCAATCTAAATTATAAAAACAAATATAAATACAAAATAGAATAAAATAAATTAAAAGCGTGTTGAGTGGGTCAACAGTGCAAGTGCAAACGTATGTTTATTTCATATTGTATTAAAATAAAAAGGGGGTGCATGTATATTGTACGTGCTGGTGCAGGTGCAAAACACACGTTTTTCTCTATAATGTCGCGCCATAACAATTACTAATATTAAACAATGTACCAATGACAATTAATAAACAAATAACAAATAATGCATAAATACGCTATTTATCAAATTTCATGAATAAAATGATCAGGTTTTTATGGGAGTCTAAGTAAAATATTTTAATATAAAATTTGTTTTCAGATGGGCTTTAAAAGAATAAAGGGATGTGCATTGTTTTATGTTTTGGGGCAGATTATTCCAAATGTCGGGTCCATGATGTCTTATAGATCTATGGGCTATTAAAACTTTAGGATTATTAAGGTGAAGGTCAGATGAATGTCGGGTGGGGTACGAATGAATATCAGTATTATATGTGAATAAAGTATGGAATGGTTTCGGAAGTATGTTGATTGAAAATTTATACATAAATATTGCTGATTGGAAGGTGTGAATATCATTTATTTTCAGAGTTTTAAATTCATAAAATATAGGATCTGTGTTGGCTAAAAAATGCGCATGAGCGCATATACGTAATGCTTTCTTTTGTAGAAGAAATATTGTATTAATTTTCGTCACACTACTATATCCCCATGCTATATTACAGTATGAGATAATACGAAAGTATGAATGAATTATATGTCGTAATTAGTGTCCTTTTTGAAAGAAAGTATTTCAATTTATATAATATACCTATAGCTCTAGAGTACAAATATTATTTATATGAGGATGCCATATCAAATTAGAATCTATTATTACGCCTAGAAATTTAACTGAATTTTTTTGTACAATAGGGATCCTGTCAATACATATATTAGCAACAAGTTCGTGTGTAGAGTGCAAACTCTTAAAATATATAAAGTTAGTTTTATTTATATTTAAAGATAATTTATTACATCTAAACCAATTACATAATTTATCTAATTCACTATTCAAAGTTTCAATGAGAGTATTCATATTTGTATGTGAATAAAATATATTAGTGTCGTCTGCAAATAAAATGTATGTTAAAGGGAGAGATCCACTTTTGCAAGCCAAAATTCAAAAGTTGCGAGGTTATTGTCTTATATGAAAGGAAATGTCATTTAATAGCATGCCTGAACAAATTAGGGCTTGAAATCTCTTTTTCGTGGAGTTATAGACCTAAAACTGAATAAACTGAGGGACGTCGGTTAATTAGGTACATACGTATTTTCGGCCGGTGAGTAAGTTCGTACATATATTTCACGGAGTGCCAGATCGGTATGCATGACCCCTACGTGACCCGCGCTAGCTACGTGACCCGCGCATAAGTACTAATGTGTGAGCGTTTACCAAGCAAAATACCCAAACATCGCTTAAACTGACTACATGTAATTATATATTCTTTCTTTTTGAGATCTTTTTCCGTGACATACGTTAACAAATGTCGGCTTCACAATACCTTTACAAGAATTAGTGCTATATTGTTGTAATATTATGCTAAATCAGTTGAACTCCTTTATTGATCGAGAGCTCACTTCCAAAAGGCGCTAAATCCACTTTCCATAACAATTGAGTTAACGATATATCTACATGTATAATCTACGTAGCTATCTAGAAATCCACATTTTACGACAAATAACTCGCTCAAAATCAAAATATAGAAAGTTCAATTTTCATATTCCCATAGGCACGTGTACAAAGTGGGACAAAGAAACCTGTTTTCCTCGGAAGTTGAAAAAGTGGATTTAGCGCCTTTTGTTTGAAAGCTCTAATGGAGGGACGCATTCGTTTTTCATTCGTAGAATCCAAATTAGAGGGCTGTTCGCTCTGATTTTTATTTTGCGTGTTACATTGATCCCCATCCGTCAACTGAAAGCTGTTCAGACGTTTTGTAAAAGTGGACCTGTCCCTTTAAACAAATTCAGTTTCCGTAGATCCTTTAGTTTCCGTTCATTAAAGGGATAGTACATTTTTGGTCAAAAATAAATTTTAGTAACCAAAACCTGCACCATAACTTTACAAACTATTCAAACTCTTTATAACACATCCATGCTCGAAAGGTATAAACAAAAAAAATACAAACCACATTTAAGTTGTATACTTAAAAATGTTGTTTGTAATTTTGTCTTTGTATAACATATTTGTCTTTTCTTGTTAAAAATGGAAATAAAACTGGCCGAAAATAATTATACAGGGTACCACCACCCAAACATAATATTCTTAAGAAAGGTAACATATTTAGTATTCCATTCCATCAACAAGTTCACAAAAATATGTTTCCAGAAAAAAATATATAATTGCCGCCTCACCATTCTAAAGCATGCGTTCATGCGGTCTGAATTGCGAAGACTACTGTGTGCAGAGCGAACGAATCGCCCGGGATTCTACAAACGTACGCTTGAATAGCATTGGCGCACTCGCAAATGTTTGGCCCGTACGGAACCAGAAAATAGTAGTGGTTCCGTAAGTGGTGGAAATTAATTGCTTTGTTAATGAATTACACAACCCTTTGCAAAAATGGTACCAAAACATATCATAATGTTCTTTGCCCGGTGGTACCCTTTAACTATACAATAACATGATTTTGACCAAGGGCGTAGACAACGGGGGGGGGGGGGGGGGGAGATGAGGGGTATACATCCCCCACCTCACAAGGTGGGGGGAAGACATGTAAAATCATCCCTCCCCCCCCCCCCCCCCCCCGGTTTTAGGAAAATACTTTTTTTTTGTGCGTGTGTGTGTTTGAATGTATGTGTATGTGTGTCTGTGTAGGTGCGTGTGTCTGTGTGTGTGAGTGGTATAAACGTGTATGAGCTAAGACTTGTTAATTCTAACATTCAAAATCTAATTTATACATCCAAGTTTTCGCTGCGCGCTTCGCGCGCGAACAGATTAGCTCAGTTTGTTGGGTAATTTGTGTATGGGGTGAGTACTTTTTCTCTACCGGGCATGTTTGTTTGTTTGTTTTTATTTCCGTATAAAAAAAAAAATTCAACATCAAAACAATACATGAAGATTCATATATACAAATAAAAGAAATTGTGCAAATCATACATGAATAAACAGTATAAAAGTAATGATAAGAACGGCTGGATAGCCCATATTCAGCTGTGGGGCATTAGACCCCACTGCTGTTCTTCCATGGGGACCAGATAAGATACAAGGTGTAGAAATATACCGTATACCAGAACAACAACAAAAACAACAACAAAAAAATGATAGTACAAAATCAAAAGAAAAAACAAACAAAAACAAATATACAAAATTATATCCCTGTAACTAACGATAATTTAACACATTAAACCAAAGCATATACATGAGTATTAACTTTTTTTTTTAAACGGTAAGGAAATCTATCTTAAAGTTTTGACAAATGTTGTTTAAATGCGTATAAAGTTGCTGCATTACGAACAATAGGGTTTAATTCATTAAAGAGACTAGATCCTCTATAAAATAATGTTCTTTTACAATAGTTAGTTCGGGGTTTCGGAAGAGCTAAATTATCACCTGCACGTAAATAGTACTCACTCCTTTTCCATTCTAAATTTATACCCATATACTTTGGGGTAAAACCATGTATAATTTTATACATCATTACATGCATATGATTTCTTCGGCGATTTTCTAATTTTTCCCAATTTAATCTATTGTGGACCTCTTCAGTCGAGACGTGTAAAAATGGATTTATTTTCAAAATAATTCTTCCAGCTCTATTTTGAATTTTTTGCACTTGATTGCGCAATGTTTGAGAGGCTGACATCCATACAATGTCAGCATAATCAAAATGGGGTAAAATTATACTTTTATATATTAATACCAAACTAGATTTGTCTAAGAAATGTCTTAAGCGACTTAAAAAAGAAACCATTTGCCCAGTTTTTTTGCATAAACAAGTAATTTGTTCATCCCATTTCAACTCATTATCAATAATTAATCCAAGGTATTTAGTAGTTTGTACTTGCTCAATTACATATTTACCTATTTGCAATTTTAATTCATCACCTTTGTTTAACATATATCGTGATGCAATTAACATACAGACAGTTTTATCGTAATTCATTTTCAATTTGTTGCGTTTCATCCATTCATCCAAAACAAGTAATTCCCGAGTTAAAATTGATTGTACTACTTTAGGATCTTTATGAGAAAAATAAATTGCTGTATCATCCGCGTACAAATGGGTGCTACATTTATCAAATATACATGGCAAATCATTTAAAAATATAACAAATAATAAGGGCCCTAGAAGTGAACCCTGCGGTACTCCTAGTGTCAATGGTAAAACATCTGATAAAGTGTCATTAATCGAGGTCAGTATCTTCCTTTCAGACAAATAGCTTCTAAACCACTGTAGCGTATTGTCAGCAAGACCAAACAAAGACAACTTTTTCAAAAGACATTCATGATCTACCATATCAAATGCTTTTTGAAGATCTACATACAAAACACCGGTATAAAGGCTTTTATCCATGGCTTTAAGCCAGTCATCTGTTACTTTAACAAGAGCGCTGACTGTAGTGTTTTTTCCTAAAACCTGATTGATGTGGAGAAAGAAGTTCATATAAATTTAAGTGATTCAATAATTGATTCTGAACGATTCTTTCAAGAATTTTCGAAGCACATATTAATAATGATATGGGTCTATAATTATTGGGAATAAGCTTCTCACCTTTTTGTATAATGGTATAATTTTAGCTATTTTCCATTTTGCAGGAACCTCCTTATAAGCAATCGACATATTAATAATGTATGTTAATGGCTTTATAATTGCATCGGCTGATTTTTTCAATGTTTCGATTGAGATGCCATCAAGACCAGCTGACCTCTTATTAGGAAATGCCATTAATTCTTTGAGGACATCAATTTCAAGTACTGGTGATAATTCAAGTAAATCATGTTTGGTTGCATCAAATACAAAATTTTCATTATCAAGTCCGGAGGACTGTTCTTCCACATGGATATCATTATTCATATTCTTAGCAACAGATGCAAAGTGCTCATTAAACTCATTTGCCATTTTCTGGCAATCATCCAGAGGTACCTGAAAATAGGATGATGTGTCCTTTTTAGACAATAAAAAAGATAGAACCGTCCATGATTGAGAACGACCTTTTATTCCTACAATTTGTTCAATAAAATATTTACGCTTTGCTTTTCTACTTTGTAATGTAACCTTATTTTTCAATTTTTTAATTTTTTTAAATGCCTTCCAATCCTCATCATTTTTAGTTCGTACAGCTTTTTTCTTCATTTTATCACGTTCTTTCATTAAATTAAAAATATATTCATTCAACCACGGAGATTGTTTTTTTCCGGACGCGTTTAGTCTTAAAAGGCATATGCTTATTCCCGTTAGTTCCCGTGTGGCATTGCTCTGGCTGCTTGGGTGACGTGCACCAAATTGCACCATTTCAAGTATATAAATGCAACATCTTAACCGTGTGAGGGGGATACCCCTCCCAAAATCTCCCCCTATGGCTCTGCCCCAGCCCTTGGTCGCTTCGCTCCCTCGGCACTCATTCGTGGCTGTAGGCTATGTTGTTGGATATGGTTTATGTTGGACCTATGTATGAAAATAAATATAATATGTGTGTGTGTTGGGGTGCATATTTATTAGTGTGTCAATTATTTGTTTTCTTCGCGAAAAATATATTGAACATTTCTGGTCGATCAAGTCATATCGTGCTTAGACAGATGCAGTCAATCTTACTCCCGAATTTCCTATCTAGGTATGCACCAGATTGCACAATTTCAAGTCCAAAAATGCAAAAGCTCCTTACCGTGGAAGGGGGTACACCCCCCTCCCACACCCTCCCTCCAAATCATAACACGCTTTCCCAGATTCCCTATCTATGCACCAGATTGCACAATTTCAAGTCAAAAAATGCAAAAGCTCCCTACCATGGGAGGGGGGACACCCCCTCCCCCAAATCATAACACGCTCTCCCAGAACCAATCAATCTTACTCCCGAATTTCCTATCTTGGTATGCACCAGATTGCACAATTTCAAGTCCAAAAAAGCAAAATCTCCCTACAGTGAGAGGGGGGACACCCCCCTCCCACCCCACACCCTCCCCCAAATCATAACACGCTTTCCCAGATTTCCTATCTAGGTATGCACCAGATTGCACAATTTCAAGTCCAAAAATGCAAAAGCTGCCTACAGTGGGAGGGGTGACAGCCCCTCCCACACCCTCCCCCAACTTAGTCGCTTCGCTCCCTCGCATTATCTCACTCTCACCCGGCTCAAAGTTGACAACCCTGTGAGTGTGGTTGGGCATGAGCCCATGCACACAAACAAAATCGTGAGCCCCCTTAGGTCTTTGCCCAATTTTGGCCCAATTCCCTCGGTCTCGAAACATTTTGGCAGGTGGTCTCGGCCGGGGGAAAATTTCATTCCCCCAGGTGTAAGAACCTGTCTACGCCACTGATTTTGACTGATTCATGTTTGTCATTTTTTGTTCTGCAAGCATGATAATTTGTTTTGGTAGGGGGATTTGGGGATTAAAAGAACGGCCCTGGTCTGGTGCGTCACTTTGCTTTATGCCGTAGATGCATAAATCATGCCATTGCTATGCATTATGCAAGAAATCCAAGCAATCAGCCCACTTTTGGAATACTTTATTTATGACAGATCGAGGTAATTAAACCGAACATTTCTCGATCTAGAACGACCATGCAGTAGTTGCCCAGCAGCCTTGCGCATTATACGTGTTATACAAGTGTGACAGCTCGCTTCGGATTTCATGGGCATTTCTCCCCAAAATGACGGTGAGTAACGTTCATTATGACATCGTACATTTCAAGTTTTAGTTGTGATTATAATGATGATGATGATGATGACGCTAATGATGATGATGATGATGATGTTGACGATGATGATGATGGTGGTGGTGATCATGATCATGATCATGATCATTACGACGATGATGATGATGATGATGGTGGTGGTGGTGGCGATGATGACGATGATGATAATGATGGTGATAATGGTAGTGGTGGTGATGTTGATGATGATGATGATGATAAGTTATCGTTAAACGATGATGATGATGATGATGATGATGTGGTGGTGATGGTGGTGGTGGTGGTGGTGGTGATGATGATGATGATGATGATGATGTGGAGGATGAAGATTAGCAAGATGATGTACATGGAGATGAAGTTGTTGTTAATATGACTATTATTATCATTATTATTATTATTATTATCATTATTACTATGACATTCCTGTCTACTTTTAAATAAACTATTTGATAGAAGAATGTCATATGAAGGAGATTTACCCACACCAATTAAGGCTTCAGTTCACATGTAAATGAACCTGCATATCACTATAATATAAAGCTCATCAATTTTATGTCTCTTGGACGGTCATGATAGACCGGTTCGACTGTTTTGTGTAAAATATGGAAGCTGTTACAGTGTTTAATTTCGTGTGTTGTTAGCGTAGATTACGGGTGTTGTTAGTGTAAATTACGGGTGTTAGTGTAAATTATGGGTGAGTATAGTGTAAATAAAAGAGTTTTATTGTAAATCATTGGTGATGTTATTGTACATTATTGGCGTTGTTAGTGTTAATTATGGGTGTTGTTAGTTTATTGTATACATTGATAATGGATGAATTTACATTGTATTTGCTTGCATCCCCTCCAGGCCAAACACTTGCTGACCGTGACCATCATGATAATGACAGCCAAAGGTAACCTCAAGCATTCAAAGGGGTACCGTAGTTCGGTTTTGGTTTAGGGGGCGCTACAAGAAATAATTTGTTTGTGAGGTGAAAGTGGAAAATTTGAAAAAAGCACACAATTTTAATGACAGGATCAACTTTGTTTGATCAAAGTCGTTTCAGAAACGGCTGAAATATCCATACATGTGGGGAGACCAACTTTTATTCAATAAGTTAAGAAAATATTTCTAAATCCTACATATTTCCGAAAATATACCAACATGGTTTTTAAATTGTTTTTGATGATCTCTGTATTGACATTCACATGATTATGTTGATTCCAACATTACGGTGTCTGCTATTAAAAGCATTACCATGGATTGTTTTCGTATATGGCACCCACAAAATCATTTATTTGTTGTTGTTTTTATCGTGCACAATTACCTTAAACTAATCGAGTATTACAAACCTAGTGGGCTTTATTTTCCTTATTAACATAGTTAAGTGGAATAAAATATTTAATTGATGTCAATTATTTCCCCCTAACAAATCTATAATTTACATTTCGTACACGAATATCCAAGAATAACGAGTGCGAGGTTTTTTTTAAAGTAAACCATCACCAATACTTTTTCCTAACATCTAGTGTATTTTTGCCAGAATCCGTCCGCCGTTTCTAGAAAATAGTAAATAAGTAAATAGTCCACCTCAATTTCGTCATCAAATTAAACATAATCCTCGATGAAAAATTGAGAAAACTTATAATTATTACGTCAATATCCAGTTACTCTATATTCATAATAACTATTTATATTTGGTAATAATATAACTGAGCTCTGGCTCTGAATGGCTATTGAAACTAATGGACTGACGAAATCTGGTAAATTATATAAATAAGTAGACGAAAAATAGCGACCCTAGTATGCCATATAAACCATGCATGCTTTTCACGTACAGTATACCGAATTTAGTAGTAAGCTTGTTTATTTATTTATTTATTTATTCCTGCATGTCTCACAGTAAACAATTTCGTACATACAAATAAACCGTCATAACATCGAGATAGGGATGTTAAGGGGTCCGTGACTGCATTTTGGGGTACGATTGTTTTACTTGGCACACATATTCCTTGGATCAAAAGAAAAAAAATTATCCAAAGAGACACTCTTTATCTATGCAAATTAGGCCTAATTTCCATAATTTATGCAGTTTATTCATGAAAATGGGATATTCTATGAAAATGGTGTTTTTATATTCCTTGGATCAAAAGAAAAAAATGTATCCAAAGAGACACACTGGATCTATGCAAATTATGCCTAATTTCCATAATTTATGCAAGTTTATTAATGATAATCAATAGGATATTCGATGAAAATGGTGTTTTTATTGATTTATTGATTGTATATCTATCCCATTAATATTATATATCTGCTCCAAATTTCGTTCTGCGTATGACTTTTTCTACTCTCTTAATTAATAAAAATACACATAATTTTTGAAGTAATTTGATCTAACAAATATACCCTTTCAAAAATTAAAAAGTCCATATCTAATTCCCTATCTATATTTGAGTGAATATTCTTATTTTAAAATGGTTTCCATGAATGGGGAATGCCACGAAAAATACATTGTATTTTAGTAATTTCTAAAGTATTTAAACCCTTTCTTTGAAATTCCTCATTTGCTTTTATATTGCCTTCTCCATCAACAATATGATGCAACTTATAAACCTTTTTTTTTTTAATAGTTGTTCATCAAAAGGAACATGACCATCAATAAAAACAAATCTATTATTATAAATAATCTCATTCCTTTTAGATGTATCTTCTTTTTTAACAAATATTTTCGTGGCCAGCCAAACGTCTAACATATCTCTATAAAATATCAAACTTCCTCCAACATCTTTAGTTAAATAATTAAAATACAGTTTCCACCCCATTTTTGCATCCCCCGTTAAGAGTCGCTTTACCTACATAATCCTTTGCACAAAAATAAATAAATGAAAGTCTGTTAGTCTAAGTCCACCTTTACAATAATCCAAGAACATAACATTTCGTTTGATCTTATCTTTTCCATTCCACAAAAAGTCAAAAACCAATTCATCCAAATCTTGAAATAACCAATTCGGTACTGGTGTCAGCGCCGATACATAAATCAATTTCGACAAAATAAACGTTTTTTATCAGTTGGATTTTCCCCATTGAAGTTAGGTCTCTTTGTTTCCACAAAGACAACAACTTTTTTATTCTACTTAAAATTTCCTTATAATTTGTCCTTTCCTGAACTTCAACATCTAAATAAAAATAAATACCCAGAATCTTGACTATTTGTACTATTTTACCAAATGGAAGAATAATACTTTCCTTTTGAGAAGGGCCTAACAATAATATAAAAGTTTTTTCTTTATTAATTTTCAATCCAGAATTTCTAGCAAAACTTTCAAGCAATTTCTCTACGTTTTGAAATGATTTGGAATCCCGAATAAAGAGAGTCATATCGTCTGCATAAAGAATTTATTTTACTTGTACATTATCAAACATAAATCCTTGAATTTCTGGGTCTTTGTATATTTAACGGGCTAAAATTTCAATAGAAAGTATAAACAAATATGGGGACAGGGGGTCCCCCTGTCTAACACCTCTCTTAATATCAAAGTATCCAGTAGATGCGCCCCCATTGAGCATTATTATATATAGTTTAATAATAATAATGTTTCGATTTATATAGCGCCTAATATGATTGATAATGATCTCTAAGCGAGCGCTTTACAATATTAGTATTACCCCGGTCATCGGACACACTCACAATCATTCCGCACATGACGTGCATCCTCTGCTCCCTTGAGAGCAATGCATTCTGGCAGTCATATGGCGCACTTAACGGTATACAAGTACAATTGCATACACGTTCCACTCCTACCGGGTCCCCATTTATACACCTGGGTAGAGAGCAGCAATAGTGGATTAATTGTCTTGCTGAAGGACAAACGCGATGGGCATACACTGGGTTCGAACTCGGGATCTCACGATTGGAAAGCGCGCGCTCTACCAATATTGCCACACTACGTCCACACTAGTTTCTACCCATCTACAAAATGACGGTCCAAAGCCAAATTAAATCAAAACCTTCTGCAAAATATGTGAAACGGAATCAAATGCTTTTTCAAAATTAATTATCATCATATATCCAGGTATTTTATTGACTGATGTATGATGAATTATATCATCTATCATTCTTATCGCTTCACCAATGTTTCGGCCTTTCAAATATCCCACCTGATCGACAGAAATTATTTCATTTAAAACTTTTTTTAATCCTTATCGAAAGCACTTTACTTTAGTCAACATTTTATAATCTACATTTAATAAAGATATTGGTCTATTTTTGTGTTTATATATAAGGGATCTTTTCCTTCTTTATGAATCAAACTAATAACCGCCTGCTTTTGTGATGAAGAAAGTTAATTCTTTTCAAAAGCTAAATTCAAAGAATCCACTACTAAATTTCCTATAAGTGGCCAAAACAGTATATAAAGTTCAACACTCAAATCATCATTCCCCGGAGATTTATTAGATGTCATTTCTTTCATGGCTGCAATACATTCTCCGTTTGTAATTTTACCTTCACATAATGTTCCCAAGTCTGGACTTAATTTCGGCAAGTCCTGAAAAAATTATCAGCAAAATCAATTTCCTCTTCCACTTGAGCATAAAGCTTACTAGAATTAATTAATTGTGTAAAATATCTAGTGTCTCTTTCTCCACATTCATAATGTGATGCTCTAGAACGAATTTTAATACCTTCATTTATATAATTATAACAATCTTGTAAATCATTTTCTTCCTTGGTCTATCCCATTCAATAGTTCATTTTCCAACTTTAAAAATATCCTCTTCCAAATTTCCAATTCTTTGTTTTCGTTCTTTTGCCTTTTCTTTTGAATATTTTCTACTAAAATTTACAAAAAATACCATAAAACTCTTTTATCTTCTATTTCTATTTGAAATTCTTTTTTTTATTTATTAATTTCCACTTTCATACAATTAATATATTCATTATCTTGACATAAACTATTATTCAATTTTCAATAGGATCCCTGAAATTTAAATGAATAAATTAACTGATCATAAAATTGCAATTGAATGGCTGAATGATCTGGCGCCGTAGAAGGTATAATATCACACTTTAATACTGCATGTTCTATCTGCTTAGAAACAAACCAATATTCTAGTCGACTTCCCCTTAGTTTGCGTGCCCCCCCCCCCCCCCCGTGTGTGTTCCCCCTTAGTTTGCGTGTGCCCCCCCCCCCCCCAATCAGCCTGACAACATCCACAACGCGACTGACGTCAAGTGAGCTACAGTCATGCAGTCAAACTTCATAAAAAAGCTTTATGGTATAAATATCCAATGCATTATTTGCATCCCAGAGTGGTCCATTTTTAAGGAGTCTTTTATGACCGTTCATTATGCATCAATGTCCGCACACCACCTTTCTCTTTACAATAGTGCACGGCTTATATGAATATTCTATAGCATATCACGGCCCTAAATCATGGGCGTAAATCTGTCATTGATACCCATTCATCGGGGGGGGGGGGGGTGATCTATTCATTCATCCCCCCTGATGAATAGGTATCATGTAAGTATTTACGCCCGTGACCCTGATAGTTTAAAATAACTAAAATGGACAAACATGTTTTGCAAAATAACAGGCTATATGTTCAGTCATTATCACCAGTTAGGTCCTGTTCTACTTTATTCAAATTTATAAAGCACAACTAAAAGACCATTAAACATGATAGCCAGTAGCATAATAACAACTATTTCAGCCGGTTCTATCAATGCCCTGCTGTACCAATGCACATCTAGAACATTCCTCTATACAAATCACACAAGAGCGTACCAGAACAAAAGGAGTCGCCCCTTGCCCTCTATGGGCGTAGCTATACAGGGGAGGTGGGCGCGCGGGGGCACACTCCAAAATAACAGAAGATAAACAGAACTCGTGCAAGTGTCAGTCAGGGTGGCTTAAGCTAACCAAATAATTTGCGTGCCCCCCCCCCCCCCCCCCTAACAACAAAAAATGAATGTGCATGCCCTCCAGTTTGCGTGCCCCCAGTGTGTATTCCCCCTTAGTTTGCGTGCCCCCAGTGTGTATTCCCCCTTAGTTTGCGTGCCCCCAGTGTGTGTTCCCCCTTAGTTTGCGTGCCCCCAGTGTGTGTTCCCCCTTAGTTTGCGTGCCCCCCCCCCCCCCCCCCCCCCCCAATCAGCCTGACGACATCCACAACGCGACTGACGTCAAGTGACCTACATGCATGCAGTTAAACTTCATAATAAGCTTTATGGTATAAATATCCAATGTGACTAAATTTGTAATTGATGCGACGCTTATCAATGATGAATCGACGTGTTGTAGCATACACATACTTGCAATGGACTGTCATCATATATTCATTCGCATGTAGAATACAGAGATATCACCATGGTATCAATGCTTGGTTAATCCCTTTCATCAGATGATACAAATAGTCACCGCCGTGAATAGGAAGGAGAGTCAAGCTTTACAAACAATAATGATAAAACTTACATTTTCCCGAATTACAATAGAACGTGTGTATATTTGATTTGATGTTCTATTAACGATTATATCCTACATGAATGAAATCCTGTTCAGTGATTGGTCTACATTGGTCTACATGTGACCAACCATAGTAATGCCCATGGAGAAAAATGTGCTATGCGTGACGTCATTCATGGAACAGTAAATGCTATTCCATGAATGACGTCATAGACGCCGGGTGATCATATTGAGCCCATAGAGATGCGTGTTATAAAACTTCCCTACGAGCAGAGGTCTTGTTTTAGCTTGCGAAAGATGCTCGACGAGATTTCTCAAAGAGTTTAAAACAAAAGAAATACAGCATATTTTCACCCGTGAATATCAATAAGTTCCAAAGAATATTCTAGAGATGCATTTCATGTATGACGTAGCGGTATTCGAATTTAAAAATTACGACAATGGTGCACATTGTGCATCGTTGTCCTTCTGTGGTCGTGACACTAATTCGTCTTTTAACAATCGGCCGCGGTGTGCACTGCACTAGCTGTATGTGTAATGTATTTTCTCCATACAAAACACGTGTGTAGTATGTAAAGCAGGTTAATTATTCACTTTGATGCGCGCGTTTTGCATTTGGGTGCGCATTAGTTGTTAAAGCGCGTAACCATGAATGGAAAGATAGCGCAATACGCGCTCTGCGCTAGGACTATTGCGCAAAGGGGGTCAGTGTCACAAACAGAACATTGTCAGTGCAGTGATGGTTCCATGATCAATGTTTAGTTTTTCTTTATATTTTTCATTAATTGAATTGAAATCATTTGTTTTTGCGATGATTATGATTATGCGAAGGATATAAAACAAATATATCATGCACTATTTCGAGCCACTACGACCCTCAGAACATAGTGCTTTTCCTGTCACCTCGGAATCCATAATTTCAACTAGAGGCTCTCAGTGCATGGTATATTTGTTTAATATGCTTTAATGATTGTATACCCCCCCCCCCCGAAAATTGGTAAAGGGGTAGTTCATTTTTGGTAAAGAGGGCGCTGCACGAAATAATTTTGATGTGAGATAATGAAAAACTGAGTGTCAAATTTGAAAGAGCATACAATTTTAATGACAGAATAAAATTTATTTGATCAAAATCGGTTCAGAAACGGCTGAAATATCAATAAATATATCTGATCAGAATAAATTTGGGGCCCAGATTTATTCGATGATTTCTAAAATAAAAACATGTAAAAATGCTTACACCTTTTCAAAAATTTTCAAAAGAGGTTTTCAAATAGTTGTTGATGATCTCTCTATTTAAACAAAACATCACATGCATAATTTTTTATGAAAAATGGTTGAAATCTATGCTTTTTTAGTGAGCGCCCTTTTGTGTTTTTAAAGGCTCTTTATGAATGCTAACAGGCTTTTTGCTTAGTAGTTCGTAATTTTGTATACCTTTCGAGCATGTTGGAGTTATAAGTAACTATTAGTTTGTAATTTTATTGCGCAGGTTTTGGTTTCTGAAGTTCAGCCTTGCCAAAACTGTACTACCCCTTTAAATGTAAACACATTTCTTAAAATGTACTACTCGTCAAAAACGTATTTTAATACGGCTGTTTGCGAAGGCACAATTTGGTATTTATTATTCTTTACCCCTACGTCATCAGTGATTTTTTTTGCAAGAGAGAGGGGAGGGGGCGGGGCTCCAACCTGTTTTGGGCCTGCCTTAAAGGGACTTAGTAACATCGTCCAAATCCTCAAAATCCAATTGGAATTCTAGCGGTTTCCTCATACATTGTTGTATTTCTATTAACAACAAAAGCGTGAGACAGGTTTCGGTTTTTAAAATTTCCCTTTCGTTAAAAAGATATTTACGATTGAAGTGTTCAGACGTCAAATTATCCAATGGATCGTCAGAACCGTGTACGAAGTGAGTGCAATGAGTTAGTGAATGTCACTTTGCATTTTTACTCATAACTCGGCCATTTAACTTGAAATTTTCACACCACACCCAATGGACATATTAGATAACAACACTGTACATTATATCAACCACTCATCGCTTTTTGCACATGCCAACAAAATTACTAGATCCATTTAATACTAAAAAAAATGGCTACCGTAAGTACCAAAACGAAATAAAACAAACCTTAACAACCTTTTGACAGATTTCTATTATTCGATACTTTTAATCAATTATCTCGTTGCGTTTGTTTCAATAACAATTGACCTGTATTATAGTTGACAAATAACTTCTTATGTATCACCAACCAAACTTCCTATATTTTAAAAAACTATTGAATTATTACCCTAGGCTTTTTTTAGTCTATGTCTTTATAATATTATGTAGTCATTTTGTATACTTTATATACAGGGTGGCCCAGAAATAACGGAACAGGGCACTTCCCAAAGTAAAGTAACAACATGAACATGTCCATCGGATAGGGTGTCCTTTCCAATAAACAACGATACCAAGAAAAGTAATTTTTGACTTGTAGTTTTTGTTTTAGGGCGCTTTGAGTGAGACCATGTCAGGTTCCTTATTTTTGTCAATTTTTACCAAGTCAGTGCCTGATAAATGAGACTTATTGCCCTACATACCATTGAACACGCGAATATTCCGCGCGCCATCGTTAGTGTGCATTCAGCTGTGTGCCGAGCGGTGCCGAGAGAATGGGATTAATTGGTCACTAGTATGACGGGCAGTAAAACTCATTTATGAGACACTGACTTGGTAAAAAATTACAAAAATAGGAACCTGACATGGTCTCACTCAAAGCGCCCTAAAACAAAAACTACACGTCCAAAATTACTTTTCTTGGTATCGTTGTTCATTGGAAAGGACACCGTATCCGATGGACATGTTCATTTTGTTACTTCATTTTGGGAAGTGCCCCGTTCCGTTATTTCTGGGCCACCCTGTATTGCTTGTGCCCTTGCTCCTTCATTGAATTTACGATGAAGCGATATCAAATTAAAACCCCTATCAATCATTTTTGGTATTGTCCGTGTACGTCTCCAAGGCTACCACTGCAATGAATGCGAGAGCTCGATACGGTGTGGTAACATCACACTTCCTGGAAACGAGGTTGTCCGACTCGTGCCTAAAAGTGTGACGTCAGGAAGAGACAAATCAATTTTGGGCCCGATCAGTGATGGCGCCCTCGTTTGCTCATTGCCAGGTTAGTACAACTTATACCATATTATAAAGCTCAAGCTATTTTGGCGTTTCCAGACCAAAGGTGTGTGTGGGGGGGGGGGGGGGGGGGGTGGGGTGGCTCATAGTGCCCTCTCTCCAATATCTTTAATTTCAGATCAACCACTTGCATTATGTGGTACAGAGTCAAGCTCTACAAGCTGCAATCGTAAGGTTACCATATGAGGGCGCTATTTACGATGATATGATGGAAAATATAGAAAATGCTTTGAATTCTGACATTACTGAGATGTTATTGCCAGATGTATTGATCTAGCTAATTATCAAAACTATGCGAGTTTACATGTTATAAAACATAGAGCATAATATTTATGTAATTATTTGATAACAGCAAAATTATTGTGAATGTGACTTTCATATGAGTTGGCAAACACAAACCACTACATGATAATCGCCATCGCCATCAACACCATCACCAAAACCATAATTATCATCATCATCATCATCATAATCATCATCATCATCATCATCATCATCATCATCATCATCATCACCATCATCATCATCATTACCATTACCACCACCATCTCCATCATATTCTTCTTGCGTATGAGGCAGCACAGCTTCTACGCAATGTCGCGCAAGTTTGTGTAGCCAGTGAACAGTGTCGGGGTCCAAGTTGTTTAGGCACTCTTCAATGATGTGGGAGGCTGTCTGCTCGGGTGCTCCACACGTACAAGCTGGAGAAGGTCTGAGACCCCAGCGGTGCATGTTGGCATTAAATCTGCCGACCCCTGTGCGGAGCCTGTTGAGAGTGACCCAATCCTTCCGGGGTAAGTCACCGTGAATTGAGGGGGTCTGGAGGTCTTCTGCCAGCTGTCCTTCCATGCGGTGAGGGTGTTGTGGGTGCCTTCCCGCAGGGTGTCAGCATGGCAACTGAACAGTCTGCATCATCATCATCATCATCATCATCATCATCATCATCATCATCATCATTATCACCATTATCATCCTCATCATCATCATCATCATCATCACCATCATCATCATCATCATCATCATCATCATCATCATCATCATCATCATCACCATCATCATCATGTTTAGCAGGACTTGGTCTGGCAGACATCTGGTCATCATTAGGTCTGGCAGAGACCAACGACGTAGCGCTCAGATTTGCCCGCCATTGGCAGGAAGTTGTGTGATGATACGAGATGAATGAGTGATGATGATCATCATCATCATCACCATCAACATCAGCACCATCACTATCACCATCGCCATTTCCATCACCATTACCATCATTATAATGGTTACATAATATTTGTGTGTAGATTGTCTGAGCGAGCCGTGTATCACAGGGGACTGTGTAGAGACGAATGCTGGCTACTACTGCGTGTGTCCACCCGATTTTACCGGCGAACACTGCGAGACAGGCAAGTGGTTAATAATTGTTTTGTCAAAAATAGGTTTGATACCCCCACAATTATGTATTATGTATTATTCGTTTGGATTTGATATATTCAAATTATAAAAATCTTGAACTTCAATCTAATGTTAAGCAAGCAAGGTACATGGGTGTCGATCACGGGGGTGGGGGGTGGGGGATATTCCCCCCCCCCCCCCCTCCAAATATTTGATATTTGAGGTTGGATGGCTTGTATTATAATTCACCCTCCCAATATTTGGGGTTCAGAAATATAAAATAACATTATGAAGGGACTTTGCCCCCTCTCATTCATTACGTGAAAGTAATAGGCGTAACCGGGGGGGGGGGGGGGGTTCTTGGAAATTGACATTTAGACTTGATGCAATTTTCATATAGGTCTCATATACCAATTCTCGGCCGTGGCTTGTGGAGGCGTCTTCAACGAGACCGCGGGGTATTTCACGAGTCGCAACTTCCCCCTCAAGTACAACAACAAAGAAGACTGCTCGTACCTGATCACGGGCATGATAGGGACGACGACCACCCTCACATTCAATCACTTCAGCGTCAGACACTCTACTAACTGTAGAAGAGACTCGCTCAAGGTATGTTATTTGGTCAAGTGCGTTTATTTGGAGGTGGGGGTGTCGTTACGACCATTTATTTAGTCTAACAACTGCAGACCATTCACAATGTTCCAAAACACAAATATACACCACGACCAACATGGATAGTACGTGTAGGGCTGGCCTGTGCCCTTTGTAGTGCATATCTACTATATTCGTTCTGTAAATAACACATTTTTCTCTCATATTCTTATATAAAATCTGTTCAAAGGTGATATTTAGATATACCATTTCGAAAATTGTGTATTAAAAACAACATTTTATTGCATAAACGTAATCAACTTAAAACTGGACATAACAACTAAAAATTACTTTTAACAATGTTTCAATAATGTTGTTATTCTGTCCATCCCTTTAAAATGTACAACAACATCAACAACACCAACAACAACAACACCAACAACAATAACAACGCCAACAACAACAACATCAAACCAAAGGTTTACGACGGACTTGACACCGGCAGCCCTCTTCTTGCTAACCTGTGCGGCACAGACCTGCCGGGTCCTATCGCGGCATCACTGGGGGGAGACATGTTGGTGCACTTCAGGACAAGCAGGTACAAGAGGGAATCTGGATTCAACATATCGTTCGTCCACCAGATGACCAGTGAGCCTTGAAAGGGGATTTTTGATGGAGTGGACGAGGACGAGAACGCCGCTTTCGTTCTCCGACAACGCGAGGGGCTTTTCGATTGACACGTTGACATAGACTACTGGAACACGATGGCGTCATAATGCCGAATTGCGCATGCGTTTTGGCTACTCGCACGTTTTCTGCCAGAACCATGAACGAGTTTAATGAGGTTTCGGCGTTCATTCAAAAACCTGTACTCCGTTCTCACCTGTGTCGTCATCACACCATCAACGGAATTGCGGTGAATATATGCTTAGAAGGCGCGTCGGCTAAAATAAAGTGTTCGAAGATAGAGATCTGGATGAAGATAGAGATCCAATTCGCAACTCAGAGAACGGGGACGGTGGCCTAGTGTCATCTTAATCCATATTGCGATATAAATCCCTATCACGCATATGTTTGTACGCATTGTGAGCGACGTTCATTAATGCGACAAAAATGCTCCTCGGGGAAAATTCAGAGCTCAGCTATTACTATACGCGATCCTATGCGCACACACATTGCATACAACTAAAGTAAGGGGAAGCTTTTAGAGCCACTCTACATTTTCAGACGTAAGCGAGACTGTGCAAGGCGCAGATACACTTTCTTGCCCAAACTGGGCACTAAGATCGACTAACTTCAGTTTTACCGATCTACAGTGTGATTACTACGGCGTCGCGGAGTGGCTCTTGGGCTCGTATAGTCGATAAATACATGTTATACTGATGGTCCTAGTCCACAAAATCGAAAAACCTTCTATCTTTGAACCCTTTTCGATTTTGGCCTACGCGCGTTCTCGGAGTATTCGTCGTAATTTATTTATTGATTGATTAACATATTTGAGAACTGAGTACGAGATTTCGAATTAAAGCCTTTCTCAGTTCTGACAGAGAACGTCCGAGACCCATGCGCTAACTAAATGACGTCATCATGATTCAGTCGTCTTGTCTAAATGTCGACGTGACAATCGAAAAGCCCTTAAACAGAGTTTGCGTGCCCGTGGTAAGGGTTCCGTGCATACGTGACAATCTGGTGAAGCACGTGAAGTAATTTACCCGAATCTATCTGTAAATTTAGTAAGTTTTGTTGTTTGTTCGTATGTAATTTATAAAGTATTATTGTCCGGCTAGTAAACGTTTAATTCGGTCAAGTGTATTACAACTTTCTTGCCCAATACATGCAAGAGGACCAACGTGTCATAATTATTGCAAGTTGCTATTAACTCATAACGTGCCATCCCAGGCACGTTAAGAGTTAAAATGTAATTACCCACGCCGATGAAATCGGCAGGGGGTTATGTAAAGGGTTCCGTATGTTTGTTTGTTTGTTTGTTTGTTTGTTTGTCTGTTTTTTTTTTTTTTTTTTTTTTGTTTGTGTACAAGATAACTAGAGAACGGGTGAACGGATTTGCACCAAATTTTCAGGGAATGTTTGGATAGTGACATGGAAGAATCGATTAGATTTTGGTGATGATTGGTTGACCCCTGCAAATTCTGTGGAACCTTGAAGTTTGAGTATGTATTTAATGCACGTGTGTGCCTAAATAATATCTGCACGTTATAGGCGCGGTACGGTAACCTCGCTGAATCCAATCGAGCAGCAACTAACAAGTTTAGTCCAGGTGTGCATCGCGATCGCGCGCACGGTACCATTATGTTATGGTACGGTACTTTCGATTCCGGGTTAATTAATACGGAACGGAATTGAATTGCAACACGCTGATCTGAACTTTGAAGCGCCAAGAAATTGGTAAGTTTCCGAAAAATACATTTATTTATTTAATAATTATTATTGACCCGACACTAATGTGAAGATGAACAGATGTTCATTTTTACATATTGAATACATCTAGACTGGTTAGAATCAGGAAAATAGGGGAAAATGGATTGATTATACAAAAGTAAAACAGTGTGCAGTCTCATTGTCAATAATTTTGTACACTGCCTCGCCATGGGGCTGCCGCGCCGCAAGCAAGCGGCCTACACCCTGGCCTAGGCATTTTCACCAAATCGTGCCTAAAACGCGCTGGTTAGCCTGCTGTATGCGATACAACGTACGTCTGTGCATCAACTCTCAGCAACGTTGCCAGATCTGGCATAATTATGCTTTCTGGCATAATTTAGACCCTTTTAGCATCTGGCATTATGCCTGGCATAATTTGGCCTTTTTTTGCAAAATTCTGGCATAATTTGACTCTTTTTAGCATAATTCTGGCAGAATTTGAAGAAAAAAAAAAGGTCTCGACAATCATCACCAATGTTCTGGACGGGAATTTTGTAAGCAAAACAGGGTTGAGGCCGACGAAGGGGTAGAACAGGGCTAATGGGAGGCGTGGGTATGCTGACTTTGTCGGCCTTCTAGTTTTCACTTCGTACGTTATCATTAAAACCGTTTTAACTTTATTTATGTTAATAGAAAAGAAATCCTAGTGGCTAAGTGACGATGTTTTCATTCAAATAGCATGCACTCGTTTACGCAAGAGGTCGTCGTGTTGCACCAGACGGTTTCAGCCATAATGTTTGTGAAATCAATGTGATTTTTTAAAGAAATAATCAATAGTGAGTTCATCAAAAAGAATTTCAAATGTTACTTTTGATATACCGTATGTAATTTTTGTATAGATAAGTAGGCTTCATTCTTATTTTCTAAGTTATAAAAAAGGTGGGACCCAATAATTTTTACATAAATGATTTATGGATACTTTAGGCTTTTCTTTAAAAATTTGGGGACACGTTCGAAGTGTGCCTTAATTCTTATTTTCTAAGTTATAAAAAAGGTGGGACCCAAGGAATTTTTACATAAATGATTTATGGATATTTTAGGCTTTTCTTTAAAAATTTGGGGACACGTTCGAAGTGTGCCTTTAAAAATGTATACATGGTTTTACATTTCCTCCCAAAATAATTAGTTCTTGGATGTATAGAGCATTTAATTTCCATATTTATTTAGGCCGGAATACAAAGTCGGCAAATGAACCGGCTAGCAGGTTTTAGTGACCAAAGTGCTAAATGTTAACAAAACACGTTGCCTTGACGTTGTACACAGTTTTAATTCTCCAGTGGCGAATGTCAAATCAGAACACTTCAATCATACATACATGTATCTTGTTAACAAACGAGAAATTTAGAAAAATCGAAAACCGTTTTATTGGTTGTATGAATACTAGCTATACAGGGTGGCCCAGAAATAACGGAACGGGGCACTTCCCAAAATAAAGTAACGACATGACTGGGTTCATCGGATAGTGTGTCTTTTCAAATGAAAATTGATGCCAAGAACATTAATTTTGGTCGTGTAGTTTTTGTTTTAGAGCGCTGTGAGTGACACCATGTCAGGGTTCATTTTTCTTCAATTTTGACTGACCTATTGGCTAAAGAATGACCCGAACGGCTCGTCATAGAAATACGATGCACAATGATGCGGATACCTTTGTTAGTGTGCATTCGACTGAATAGCCACAGCACCGTAATTCTATGCCGAGCCGTTCGGGTCATTCTTTAGCCAATAGGTCAGTCAATAGGTCAGAAAAATGAACCCTGACATAGTGTCACTCACAGCGCTCTAAAACAAAAACTACATGACCAAAATTAATGTTCTTGGTATCAATTTTCATTTAAAAAGACACACTATCCGATGGACCCAGTCATTTCGTTGCTTCATTTTGGGAAGTGCCCCGTTCCGTTATTTCTGGGCCACCCTGTATACAACGAAATATGCAAGAACTGCTGGAGTTCTAAGTAAGTTATTTCACTTATTTGTGAATTTCATGATGTAACCAAATCCCTCTTTAAAAGGATCTAGTAACTTTGTTGACAAGTGCAAAAAGTGAGGTGTGGTTAATACAATATATATTGGTGTAATCTGATATGTGTTTAGAAAGTAGTGTGTGAAATTTTAAAGTTAATTGGATGTTATTTAGCCGAGAAATGAGCAAAAATGGAAAGTGATATTCACTTACTTTGTACACGGCTGAAAAGGTCCCGTAAATAATTACCCACGCCGATGAAATCGGCAGGGGGTTATGTAAAGGGTTCCGTATGTTTGTTTGTTTGTCTGTTTTTTTTTTTTTTTTTTGTTTGTTTGTTTGTTTGTGTACAAGATAACTAGAGAACGGGTGAACGGATTTGCACCAAATTTTCAGGGAATGTTTGGATAGTGACATGGAAGAATCGATTAGATTTTGGTGATGATTGGTTGACCCCTGCAAATTCTGTGGAACCTTGAAGTTTGAGTATGTATTTAATGCACGTGTGTGCCTAAATAATATCTGCACGTTATAGGCGCGGTACGTATACGGTAACCTCGCTCGCGCTGAATCCAATCGAGCAGCAACTAACAAGTTTAGTCCAGGTGTGCATCGCGATCGCGCGCACGGTACCATATGTTATGGTACGGTACTTTCGATTCCGGGTTAATTAATACGGAACGGAATTGAATTGCAACACGCTGATCTGAACTTTGAAGCGCCAAGAAATTGGTAAGTTTCCGAAAAATACATTTATTTATTCAATAATTATTA
The DNA here is from genome assembly GCA_037951105.1 of Echinarachnius parma. Taxonomy (NCBI): domain Eukaryota; kingdom Metazoa; phylum Echinodermata; class Echinoidea; order Clypeasteroida; family Echinarachniidae; genus Echinarachnius; species Echinarachnius parma. The sequence continues at coordinate 3,675 of JBAMJV010007315.1, read as the reverse complement.
TTGACCCGACACTAATGTGAAGATGAACAGATGTTCATTTTTACATATTGAATACATCTAGACTGGGTTGAGGCCGACGAAGGGGTAGAACAGGGCTAATGGGAGGCGTGGGTATGCTGACTTTGTCGGCCTTCTAGTTTCCTATCCGAACACTATAATCGTAAATATCTTCTGAACGAAATGGTTATTTGAAAAACCGGAACCTGTCCCATGCTTTTATTGTTGAATAAAGCAAGGTATGAGGGAACCGCTAGAATCCCAATTGGATTTTGAGAATTTGGACAATGTTACTAAGTCCCTTTAAAGGGCACCACTCATCAACTGGGGAAGAGTGAATACAAACATCAAAGATGATATGTCCAAGAATGTTACATAAAAACCCATATTGTAAGGAGCTCAATAATTACGTAGGATCAGTATTGTTTCAAAATGCCTTACGTCAATGCTAAACAATGGACGGTTCAATAATAACTGCGTTGAAAGGGTCTATTGAAAAACATATCAAGAAACTGCCTAAGACAGGAAATTGCTTCCTATTAAACCAATTCAGTTTCCGTAGATCCTTTAGTTTCCGTTCATTAAAGGGATAGTACATTTTTGGTCAAAAATAAATTTTAGTAACCAAAACCTGCACCATAACTTTACAAGCTATTCAAACTCTTTATAACACATCCATGCTCGAAAGGTATAAACAAAAAAATACAAACCACATTTAAGTTGTATACTTTGTAAAATGTTTTTTTTTATTTTGTCTTTGTATAACATATTTGTCTTTTCTTGTTAAAAATGGAAATAAATTTGAAACTTAAAACTGGCCGAAAATAATTATACAGGGTACCACCACCCAAACATATATTCTTAAGAAAGGTAACATCTTTAGTATTCCATTCCATCAACAAGTTCACACAAATATGTTTCCAGATAAAAATATATAATTGCCGCCTCCCCATTCTAAAGCATGCGTTCATGCGGTCTGAATTGCGAAGACTACTGTGTGCAGAGCGAACGAATCGCCCGGGATTCTACAAACGTACGCTTGAATAGCATTGGCGCACTCGAAAATGTTTGGCCCGTACGGAACCAGGAAATAGTAGTGGTTCCGTAAGTGGTGGAAATTAATTGCTTTGTTAATGAATTACACAACCCTTCGCAAAAATGGTACCAAAACATATCATAATGTGTTGTTCTTTGCCCGGTGGTCCCCTTTAACTATAAAATAACATGATTTTGACCAAGGGCGTAGACAACGGGGGGGGGGGGGGGGGGGGGGGGGATGAGGGGTATACATCCCCCACCTCACAAGGTGGGGGGAAGACATGTACAATCATCCCTCCCCCCCCCCCCCCCCGGTTTTAGGAAAATACATTTTTTTTGTGTGCGTGTGTGTGTTTGAATGTATGTGTATGTGTGTCTGTGTAGGTGCGTGTGTCTGTGTGTGTGAGTGGTATAAAAGTGTATGAGCTAAGACTTGTTAATTCTAACATTCAAAATCTAATTTATACATCCAAGTTTTCGCTGCGCGCTTCGCGCGCGAACAGATTAGCTCAGTTTGTTGGGCAATTTGTGTATGGGGTGAGTACTTTTTTCTCTACCGGGCATGTAGTTCCCGTGTGGCATTGCTCTGGCTGCTTGTGTGACGTGCACCAAATTGCACCATTTCAAGTATATAAATGCAATATCTTAACCGTGTGAGGGGGATACCCCTCCCAAAATCTCCCCCTATGGCTCTGCCCCAGCCCTTGGTCGCTTCGCTCCATCGGCACTCATTCGTGGCTGTAGGCTATGTTGTTGTATATGGTTTATGTTGGACCTGTGTATGAAAATAAATATAATATGTGTGTGTGTTGGGGTGCATATTTATTAGTGTGTCAATTATTTGTTTTCTTCGCGAAAAATATATTGAACATTTCTGGTCGATCAAGTCATATCGTGCTTAGACAGATGCAGTCAATCTTACTCCCGAATTTCCTATCTAGGTATGCACCAGATTGCACAATTTCAAGTCCAAAAATGCAAAAGCTCCTTACCGTGGAAGGGGGTACACCCCCCTCCCACACCCTCCCCCCAAATCATAACACGCTTTCCCAGATTTCCTATCTATGCACCAGATTGCACAATTTCAAGTCAACAAATGCAAAAGCTCCCTACCATGGGAGGGGGGACACCCCCTCCCCCAAATCATAACACGCTCACCCAGAACCAGTCAATCTTACTCCCGAATTTCCTATCTAGGTATGCACCAGATTGCACAATTTCAAGTCCAAAAAAGCAAAATCTCCCTACAGTGAGAGGGGGGACACCCCCTCCCACCCCACACCCTCCCCCAAATCATAACACGCTTTCCCAGATTTCCTATCTAGGTATGCACCAGATTGCACAATTTCAAGTCCAAAAATGCAAAAGCTCCCTACAGTGGGAGGGGTGACACCCCCTCCCACACCCTCCCCCAACTTAGTCGCTTCGCTCCCTCGCATTATCTCACTCTCACCCGGCTCAAAGTAGGCAACCCTGTGAGTGTGGTTGGGCATGAGCCCATGCACACAAACAAAATCGTGAGCCCCCTTACCCAGCTAGCCACCTGACGTCGGGCCGATGTCGGAATTTGGTTGCCGGATGTCGGCATATCGCCGTTGGCTCGAGGTTAAAATGTCCGCCAGCCCAACATCGTCACGACGTCATTTTTGTGATATATTGGCATAACGTCATTTTCCGACAATGGCCCAACATCATCTCATGACATGATGTTGGGCCATTGTCGGAAAATGACGTTATGCCAATATATCACAAAAATGACGTCGTGACGATGTTGGGCTGGCGGACATTTTAACCTCGAGCCAACGGCGATATGCCGACATCCGGCAACCAAATTCCGACATCGGCCCGACGTCAGGTGGCTAGCTGGGTAGGTCTTTGCCCAATTTTGGCCCAATTCCCTCGATCTCGAAACATTTTGGCAGGTGGTCTCGGCCGGGGAAAAATGTCATCCCCCCAGGTGTAAGAACCTGTCTACGCCACTGATTTTGACTGATTCATGTTTGTCATTTGTTGTTCTGCAAGCATGATAATTTGTTTTGGTAGGGGGATTTGGGGATAAAAAGAACGCCCCTGGTCTGGTGTGTCACTTTGCTTAATGCCGTAGATGCATAAATCATGTCATTGCTATGCATTATGCAAGAAATCCAAGCAATCAGCTCACTTGTGGAATACTTTATTTATGACAGATCGAGGTAATTAAACCGAAAATATCTCGATCTAGATCGACCATGCACTAGTTGCCCAGCAGCCTTGCGCATTATACGTGTTATACAAGTGTGACAGCTCGCTTCGGATTTCATGGGCATTTCTCCCCAAAATGACGGTGAGTAACGTTCATTATGACATCGTACATTTCAAGTTTTAGTTGTGATTACAATGACGATGATGATGATGTTGAGGAGGAGGATGATGGTGATGATGATGATGATGACGATGTTGACGATGATGATGGTGGTGGTGATCATGATCATCATTACGACGATGATGATGATGATGATGGTGGTGTCGATGATGACGATGATGATGATGATGGTGATGATGGTGATAATGGTAGTGGTGGTGATGGTGGTGATGATGATGATGATGATGATGATGATGATGATGATAAGTTATCGTTAAACGATGATGATAACGATGATG
>JBAMJV010007314.1:0-41357 GCA_037951105.1 Echinarachnius parma | reverse complement strand
ACGATTATTAAGTGCACATTGCAAGTAGTCTGATGGAACCCTGACTGAAATTCGTCAAGAGGAGCCCCACATTGGTAATCACAATGGGGGTCAGGGGGCGGAGCCCCTGTAAGCTTTAGAATGTTCGATATCCAGAACTAAACTGTTGTTCATAATTATGTAAATACGTAAGATAGTTAGTTATCAAACAGTACACACTAAGAAATAGGAGTGCAATTGTGCACCCTAGGGGTGCACGATCTTGTCCCATATTTTTGTAGCCTAAAGGTGCACATGTGCAACCCTTAACAAGGATGTACATGAGCACCCTTGCAAAAGGTGCATATGAACACCCCAAGAGTGCTCATGTTTACCTTATAGGGTGCACGATCTTGTCTCATATTTTGCACGCCTAAAGTGCACATGTGCACCCCTTAACAGGGTTGTACATGAGCACCCTTGAAAATGTGCACATGTCCACCCTGGAGTAAACATTTCCACCCTTCGAGGTGCAAACTTGCATCCATAAAGGTGCACATGTCCACCCCTGGAGTAAACATTTCCACCCTTCGAGGTGCAACTTGCTCCCACTAAGGAGCAGATTTGGTTCCTAAAAGGTGCACATGTCCACCCCTGGAGTGCACATTTCCACCCTTCGAGGTGCAAACTTGCACCCCATTAAGGAGCAGATTTGGTTCCTAAAAGGTGCACATGTCCACCCCTGGAGTAAACATTTCCACCCTTCGAGGTGCAAACTTGCACCCATTAAGGAGCAGATTTGGTTCCTAAAAGGTGCCCATGTCCACCCCTGGAGTAAACATTTCGACCCTTCGAGGTGCAAACTTGCACCCATTAAGGAGCAGATTTGGTTCCTAAAGGTGCACATGTCCACCCCTGGAGTAAACATTTCCCAAAGGCCGAGAAGCGATACCGATAACAGATTTTCCCAACGGCATACTCCTTTAGAAAAACAACAAATCTTGGTTACCGACACACGCCAAAGCGGGCCCTAATTTGCTAAATATCTAAAAATCTGTCGACGATGACAAAAAAATAATCACACTCTACAGACGGATAAGGTTATTATTTGTCCATAGAATGCATATTCAGTATAATCAATTAACATAAAATGTGTAATATAGTGAATTATCTGCCAAAAAATACGATTCGAACCACAGATTCGCGACATCGTTCTAACACTTCATGCATATTCATCAATGACAACAGTGACGTCATGTACTTAAACCCGCCCATTGTCGACTGTGATCTAGCTTATGGCGTTTACGTTTATAGTGATACAATATACATGGGCAATGAAAGGCTGTAATAGGATGTAGTTATACGAAAGTGAAGCGATTTCATTTTTCATTCCCTTTATATGACCTAGTGAACGTAGAAATTGAAATATTGCTCTCAAACACAAACCGGCGTCCAACTAAAGGAAGCGTGCACACGTGCACGGTATCAAGGGGGGGGGGGGGGGGGTAACCTCTCCATAGACGTACGTGTTAAACAATTTGAAGCGATTTATCTAGGTCTTGAATATTCATGAGCTGTTCGCTTGGCCTCCCTCATATCTCTTAACTGTTAATCCAACATTATTTGTAGGGACAGCGAAAGTTCATCGCACATGCGCAGAAGAATACATTTTGATGAAATATTCATGAAGAATTCGTCATAATTTTTACCTTATTTAGTAATGGATATGCCTTATTAGTCAAGTTTTTCCATGCATAATGTATATGAAATTATCAGTAAGGAATAATTAAGTATCGATAATATCGCGAAGTATCGCTAATCAGCTGATTTATTGCGGTCAAATTGTCCACACGTATTTAGTGCGACAGTACAAATTTCTCAACCCATCATCGGAATTGGAAATCATTTTGTGGCGCAAAGAGGCATTTTGAATGCCTAATTTTATGAGCATCGGTCCAGAATATTGAGTGGAACGGAACGCAGTATTTGAACCATCAAGAGTTTACAGCAATATCGGTAAGTGTGCCTAAAATCTTAATAAGGTTTTACGCTTTAGTCAGTTAACCTTCCACTGTGCGTAGGTCGTTATCTACGGTAGATAGCGATATTTAGTGTTTTGCTGGGGCCACCAGCCGCGGGGACAAATTGTATGTAGGGGACCGTACCGGTACCTAGATTCCTAGTACCGTCTTGCTGCTGCATTCAGGCAACTTAAAATAAGCGAAAGTTTGATTTTGTAGACACAAAAACGAATGGTCAGGCCATTAAATGTTGGTTTCGAGAGTCTAAATAAAGATCAGTATCATCATGTCAAGTCTCAATATCAATTTAATTGAGTAATTAGTCAGAAATTATTAAAGAAACAAGTTTAAATATTACTAGTTTTCAAATCTAACTAAAATTGAATGAAGTTTGATACGAGTCTGTGACTTTCAACTTGTACTGGACAGCTACCAAAGCCTGCTAAGGCTAAGCCTTGGCTTTTAAAAGGCAAAGATGGTCTAGGAATTAGGGTAGGACTAGGCCGGTCAAGTCCTCATGCTCAAGCTCATGCTCTCATTCTAATATCTGGAACACTGGAACACAGACTGATTTTGGTAACTGAAGTGATTACAACTTTTTAAAAGAAATCCAAATCACACTAGATTCTAGACAGTCAGTAGACAATGGGGAATCAGTGCCAGCGGTCGTGGCCCAATAATTAACTTGGTTACTTGGTCTTGGCCTTGCCCTTGGCCTTGGGTGGTTCGTTAGTTACGGTCATTCATTCATAAACCAATTGTGTACAATTACATGTTAGACCTGGTCTAGTCAGAAATAACCAACTCTTTGTGTGGTTTATTATGTGTTGTTGTTTTTAAAAATAAAAACTTATACTGTACTACCCCTAAATGGAGCGGTCAGTGGAGCAACTGTCGGAATATATATAGAGACTGTTTTTCAGGTCTAGAGACAATGAATAGAGTAGTAAAATTTCTGCTTGTGCAGGGTCCAGAAACTGCTGAGCTAGATGATAGTTGATGATAGATGATTTTTAAAATGATTGATAATTTTGCATGAATTTATGTTTATTGTGGTAGTACTACTAGTAGGATTCTATGTGAAATTATGAATGTAGACTAGTCTATAGTATTTTAGACTCGTCTCAAAGCAAATTACTGATTAATATATCTATGTTCCTCTTTTTTTATTTGGTGAACTGGCACTGATGGTTCGAAAATCCAACGATGGACACTGTCTAACTCTAAGTGCTCTTGAATTGAGTATTTACTGTGATATAAACAAATTCATAATCGGATTTATGTTTGTTTATTATTAATGTAGATATTTTGTTAATTTCTTCCGTTTACAGCAGTCTGATTCTGGTTGCTTCATTTGTTGGAGATTCCTTCGGCTAAGGTGTGCTTCATGTCAACTCTCTTCCTTTCCACCCATTGGCAATGCATGACGTGGATCATCACACCAACAGGTAATCAACTTTTTTTAATGATTACATTTCTGTCAATTTGTATAACAAATAGTGTATTAGATGTTTGTACTATTCTAACACTTATCGTAAATATTAATATTATAATTACTGCATTTGGTGAAAAGATTTGATATATCTCCAATTGAAATTATGGCATACAAAATACAACTCCCTGCTATATTATAACAAGGTTATTTTTAATGATTGTATTTGTTTACATTATATCTAAGATAAAATTAAATGTCTTGCAAATTTTATGAAGCAATATTCTAGGAAACAATAATTACCTCATGGGAATTAAATTTAGAAGCAAGCAAAATAGACACCCACAGAGCTAGAGTGGTAGAAAGTACACACACCTTTCAAAATTAAACCAATACTTCTAGTTTCTATAGTAACGTATGTTTGCTATGTGTATTTTTTCTTGATTCAACAGATCAAGTTCTACCAGTATCAAGGTGAACAGACTGCATGGACAGCAAGCCAGAGGACTCGAGCAATGATTTAAGGGAGCCCATGGAAGATCGGCCATGTCTACAAATATGGTGCTGAATAGGCACACACACATCAGGGACAATTATAAAAAACAGAAAATGATATTGACCTGTGTATAGTGGCCATCCATGGAACTAAGAAAATAGGCCACTGTAGACAGGTGATCTCTACATAGGTTCTCTACCTTTTCCTCTGCATTAGATCACTTTTGTGGCCATTGCAGACAGGATATGGTTGCTATTAACAGGTGGTTTCTAAGAGACCGGTTTGACCTCTTTTTGTTTGTAATTACACATGGCAAGACAGCCAACAAAATGTTAAATAAGGCGAGAGGTTTAATTCTGGGACGGTATTTGATTCCATACAAGTAAAAATGTAGATTACTTGGCCAAAACTGAGCTTGGATTATTTCATCAACTGAAAATGTTGCCCAAATTTTGGTGTCATTATGTTTTCAAACGTTTAATTTAGACTTACTGAAGTAAAATTCTAAAAAAACGATTTTAATACAAGTTCTCAGCCTAGACAAATGCCTAAGTAAATTTGTATTTTAAAGTATTGAATTGAATACCGACCCTGGTTATTATTATTTTTTTTACTGGTGCTAAAGTATTGGTTCATTTTAACAAAGTCTTCATTAGATTAAATATTTAAAAATTCACATTTTTTAATGTAATAATTAAATCACAAGTTACTGCGGGAATTATAAAAGTGATAGTTGAGTTCTGGTAGAGAGAGTACAGTTTAAGTCAAACTGAATTTTAGTACCTGTAATCAAAACCTACACCATTACATTACTAACTAATAATTATAACTCCACCATGCTCAAAGGAATAAAAATTTACAATGACTAGGTAAAAAAGCCTGTTATCATTCAAAAAGAGCTGTTTAAACTGAGAGAGCGCTTTCAAAAAACGCATTTGTTTAAACCATTTGAAATAAAATATTGTGCATGTGATGTTTTGTTAAAATAGTAATTAGATAGAGAGATAATTTAAAAAAACTATCTAAAAAAACTCTTTTGAAAAGAGGAGGCATTTTAAAACGAATTTTAACGGCTGGTTCAAAATTATCGGATTCTTTTGGGGCCCCACAATTATTACAAATGTTATGTTTATGGATATTTCAGCCGTTTCTGAACCGATTTTGATCAAATAAAGTTTATTCTTCCATTAAAATTGTATTCTCTTTCAAATTTGACACTCAGTTTTTCATTTTCTCACAACAAAATTATTTTGTGTAGCGCCCTCTCAACCAAAACTCAACTATCCCTTTAAAGATGGTTTTTGTTAAACAATATATTGATGCAATATTTATCATATACAATGTAGTAGCAAAGGGGTTAGTAACATTCTCATTTATTTCAGAATACTTTTGCACAGACTTAATACATCAGGATTTATGGTGTTAATATTTCAAACAGTATAGCTATAATGAATCAATAATTTGATATACTTAATCAACCAAAACAAATTTCTTGCATTGCCCCATCCATCTTGTGTAATCTATATTTTGATTATATGAACCCATTTTGGTAAATTCCAATATGACTATAGTTTTGAATTTGTCAATTCTCCCTACCATAACTCATATAATATAATAATTAGTACTTTATTGAATTAACATTTATACTTATTTATTGTTAGTGAATGTGTATATATTCTTCTTCTTTTTTTTTAAAGTATAATTATACAGTTTTGATTATTTATGTAACTTTAAACAAAATAATGTTTTTTTTTGGTTAACCAAATTATTAGTTACAGAATATTTTGTGTGCGTTTTAATCTTATATCAAAGTGTATGTGTATATAGTAGGACCTCAATTATGTTATTGTATTTTATCATGTTTGGATGCTAGCCGTTACATTTCATGTGTACATTTTGTGTCTGAATTATGTTTGAAAAAAAAACAACAACACTGAATTGAATTTGAGATTTCAAATAGTGAACTGTATAACTTGCATTAAAAGATCATAATTATAAATGTAAATTGAATAAATATGGGGTCAGTAACATAGTGTGGTCAAAAAGATTGGGAAGGCACATAGATTGTTGTGTGGGGCAGACTTATATTTGTGTCTTATCTTTCTCCTAGTTTGTTTGTGTCAAATAATTGCATGGGGCAAGTGGCCCATTTATAATCTTTTTATGGGTCTAGATATGACTTTTATTGTTTTTGTAAAATAATTGCGGAGCGTGCCCCCCCCCCCCCCCCCCCCCCCTCTCCCCGGAGTTATACTGGTTTGGTTATATTTTCTTTGGTCTGTTTAATTTATATATGACTGTTGTTTTAAATTAAATGTAAATGGAAACCTATAATCATGATAATGAACATTTATCATGTATATTTATGCATGTGTGGTATGAGAGGGTGTGCAATTAAAAGTGAATGCTGTTTAGAAGTGTATTCTGACAGGCCTACAATTACTTAATACTTAATCTTTATTAGATACAGGCTATGATTACATGCATGTGCAGTAATAATATGACTACGATGGTGATCGAATGACATCAATTAGGTTGTGATGGTTTATAATCGGTGATAAGTTTGATAGTGATGTTGGTGGTGGCACACATTAGAACCAGAAGTAACCTGTTGGATTAATTTAGGTGAATTTGTTGTTGTTTGTTTGTTGTTGTTGTTTTTTTTTTTTTGGGGGGGGGTCAACAACTTAATTGCTGCTCTCTAGTCTTGTTGACAATAAAGACAACAATCTAAACATTAAAATGCCTAATCCATAAGAACAATTTCACCAATTATAAAACAGTTTAGCATGCCAACTTACACCCCCATACACAATTGGCCCCATAACAGTAGGATTTTTGTCTTTAATATGAAGACTAAATTAGAACTCAAAGCTGTACATGGTACAGGGAATAGTTAACTGATGAAATTATTTAAAAAAAAAACATACTGTATAATTGGAGAGCATAATCAACATTGTAGTACATAAACACTACACGTGCTTTTATGAGAGAAAAAACATCTCATGAATAATAATGATATGCTAATGAGAAAATTTGTGCGTAAATATGCAAATCATATAAATACAGCGCGCAAGTTGAACTGCGCATGCTCAGTAGAATTTCGCTGCTGTACAGTTTCAAAACACTTCAAATACTTTTACGTGAGAAATAGCATTACATGGGATCATCCGGCGCCTCATGAATATTCAAGACCTAGATAAATCGCTTCTAATTTGACAGATTTTTTGGCCGAGTTCACTCTCTAGTCTTTATATTATAGTTACTCCATGGTTTGTTCGATGATGTGTCTAGAAAGTTACCCGCATGTGGTTTTCGGTTTATTTTGGCTAATATTATATAAATTAGTTATCAAATCTAACAAGGAATATACAATCTGACAGTGAAGTTCGTACGATTTTGTTTCACAAAGTGCAGATATGAGTTTATTGAGTTTCGATGGTAGTAGCATCAGTTTCGGCGTACATGCATGTACCCACTTAAAAAGTACCAAACGGTAGCATTTATCACATATCTTACCATACATAAAGGACTGAATATTTTGATTGGCATCATTTCAAGGCTACATGATAACTTTTTAACATAATATATTTCGCGCCAAGCTGGATTGCCGGAAATGTTCTCCTCACGTGAAGTCCTACTGCTGATATTCTTGCATTTATTTGCCATATGTAAGTTTAATGTATACATGTAACAGCATTGATTATGTGTCTGCAATGCCTGAATTTATTGGCTCATTCAACTGCCTTTACTGCAGACCACTGTTGCTGAGGTAAATGGCTCAAAGCAACTACCATTGCCTGGTTTGTTATAACGCGGTCTCGGTTGGATAGCCCGCAAGTTCCGCGTGATGTTAAATAAGCCAAATTTGTTGATGTATTTTGATATTTTGGAAGATTGGTGTTTTATCATAGAGGAGACTTTGCCCATTCCAACGATGTAAAAATTACCGAGACGCAAGCAAATTATTTAACAATGTGAATACAATACTTTGTTTCCTTTTATCGTTTTAACTTTAATTTCCACCCTTTTATCTCAATCAGATTGACAGGAAACAAATAATAACATGAACTTTTGAACCTTAGTCGTTGTATGAACACATTTATTTTCATAAACACTGCATTTCTCTTCCAGGTTCTGAGTATCGCTAATACTGAAAACAGTAAATGTTTTTAAAACCAATATCAACTGTTTTGACTGATCACTGGAGGCTGCCATGCTGTCCAACGGTACAGCATGAAACGTTATCTGAGGGAAAAAAGTAGGATATGTAATCGCTCTTGTTGAAATTGCTGCTATGTCAATGGTTACGTAACCCACTTTTAGTATTGCAAGGTCAAATACCGTTTCATAATTATGGTATGCACTTGCATTTCTACACACTAAGAAAAAATGGGTCAATCTTACACCTTTATAGGTGCAAACCGTTGCCACACTGGGAGCACCTATATAAGTGCAAAAGTTCACCTTTTGGTAAAGGTTCAGATTTAATCCTTCACCGTTTGCACCTTGAGGGTGCAATATTGTATATTTAGGAAAAGGTGCAGAGTTGCACCTAAAAATAGATTACGTGTAAGTGTAAATTTAAGTGTAAGTGCTAATGTAAGTGTAAGTGTAAATATAAGTTAAAGGTGCACAGTTGCACCAGTGTGGTGCAACATTGCACCTTTGAGTTAAGTGTAAAGATGCACCAAAAATGGTTAAAAGTTGAACACCCCTTTCCTGCGAGTGCATGTGTGTATAGTCCTATCCTTCTAGTCCTAATAACCTATGATATAACCTATACATACTTTGCCCTAAGCCTATACCTATCATTCCTAACCATCGGTCCTTGTTCACGTCTAGCTTATAAGCAGGTTTCAACACGATGTATGTTTTTTAGTGGTTAGTAATTAAACACAGTCGTTAAAACAATATCGCCTTAATTAATTTCCACCCAAAATGGTTCACAGGAGTCCACTGATAATTAATTTTTACTAAATTCAATTACAAATACATTCTGATAATTATTTCACAAAATAACGAGATTATGAAAATATTAAATGTTCGTTTTGCAAGAGCACAAACTAGCACATGAATATTCATGAACCTGTTACAAATTACTGCATATCGTGTGGTTTTATTTGTATTAAATGTCAACAACAAAAGAATAGGCCTTTTAACAGACCTGGGTAGTAAAATAAACAACATGTGCTGTTAGCATATGCCTAGTTAAACAGGATTGCTGTAAAGATTTGTAAATACAAAACATGGGACAGTCGTAGGTAGTACGAGAACACCGTTTATTAACATTGAATGTGGGTAATTGTTATAAAATATGATTTCTTATAAACTAACAGGGTTTTTGTTATTCTACAGGGAAGATCTGAAACATTGATAAACGGTGAAACGATCTAATGTTGGGCAAAGAAACCGAATAATTGTACAGTTAATTTTGACAGTGTAGCTGATGACCCACCATTTGTGTAGGACGTCATATTACAGTTAAATACTCTAACCATTGCAACCATTTCAACAAAACACATGGAAATACTGTAATTAAAATATTTATATTGATTCTAACACAAGATGCGCCGCTTTGCACTTCAAATGTGTAAAACCTTAATGCAAGACTAACCAACTGAAACTATGCAATTTTAAGGAGTTCGCACCTTGTTCGTATATAGCAAGGTGTTTAAGGTGTCAATAGGGTAATTACGCATTTTTTAATCGAATCTGCTTTTGTTTGTTTCCTTATGGTTCCCAATATAGAATGAATTCGAAGAAGACTTCTCTTTTGTAATAAAATGTTATATTCCTGCCCTGGGTTTGATGGTCCAAATGCATAAACAATGTTATTCAAACAAATCAAGTCAATAGACCGTCCAGCGATGACCTGGAGTCGAACTATTCAATTGATATAAATGCGATTCAATACGTATACAAATCATACACAAATCAGCTGTTGCTGTGTCGGACAAACCTGAAAAGCTTTTCAAATTACCATGAGCAACCATTGATAATAGGCTACGCATGGACTGGTCTTTAGATCATCGAATTAATGATGTCGCATTATTTTATTATTACTCCGGTTATACTGTATAATCTGCATCATTGTCAAGTCTGCACCTTCCGATTAATTTTTTTTCTTTGTGTGAATAGCGTGCGATAGCTTTGCAAAACAAATTACCAATCAGAGGGGCTGTAAACATGGTAAAGAAACTATTTTAAAACTAAACACAACAAAAAAAGTAACTCCCCCCTAAGCAAAATGGCGTAACTTTTTAACAAATTGGGTCTGAGCAACATAACTTGGCAGGAATGTTTCTAAAATGATTGGCTAACGTCTCTGTGAAATTTAATTTGATCCGCCATGCCATGCATGAGTGAGCACACATTAAAGAAAAAATTGTCACTTTTCAAAAGTCACAAGAGTCAAAAAGTGAAAATTCTGCCTTTGATGTGTGGTCATTCATCCATGACTCGACGGACCAATTTCATTTTCACACGTAAGTTAGTCAATAAATGTAGGAACAATCCTGCCGAGTTATTTTGCTCAAAACCTTTTCGTTAAAAAGTTATGTTATTTGATTAAGGGGGACTTATTTTTGTGTTGAGTTTAATTGATCAGTATTGTTGGAATAAACTCAACAAAAAAGTAAGTCTCCTCCAGATTACAATAACATAACTTTTTAACAAAAATGTTTTGAGCAAAATAACTAAGGATTGTTCCTACACTTATTGACTAACTTATGTGTGAAAATGAAATTGGTCCATCGAGTCATGCATCAGTGAGCACACATCAAAGGAAAGATTGGCACTTTGTGTGCTTACTCATGCCTGACTCAATGGACCAACTTCATTTTCACTCAGAAGTTAGTCACAAAGTATAGGAACAATCCTGCCGAGTTATTATGCTCAAAACAAGTTTGTCACTTTTTTTGTTGTGTTTATGAATCATGCACGCTTTTGTAATACACACAACAACAAAAGTAAGTCCCCTTAATCAAAATGGCGTTACTTTTTGACAAAAATGTTTTGAGCAAAATAACTCGGCAGGATTGTTCTTACACTTTGTGACTAACTTCTGAGTGAAAATGAAGTTGGTCCATTGAGTCACGCATGAGTGAGCACACAAAGTGCCAATCTTTCCTTTGATGTGTGCTCACTCATGCATGACTCGATTTATTTATTTATTTATTTATTTCAATATATTTTACCAGGGTGGCCCATTCAACAATATGTTGGTCTCCCATGGGGCCCTGGGATACAGTATACAAACATGGTTGTTATAAAAACATGACTTTTAAACATCGTTACAAAAACATTTGAAATGAATTATACGATTGTACATAGATATATAAATGTTTAAAATTAACAAAGAGACGTAAAACACATTGTTACATTAAAAGAATAATAAATATCAAGATACTGCAATTCATATACACACATTTTGAAAAAAAGTCTAATAGGGTTTATTCATAATATAAAAACAACATAAATGTTGCGCACATTATTATATCATCACTTAAATAACAAATATAAACATACAATACATAATAGTAAGATATCACTCATTACGATTTTAGACTATAAGGCAAGGTTTTTGAATAAGTATTGTTTCATTTTCTGTTTAAAAATATTCAAGGAATTTGAAGTTTTAATTTCAATGGGTAAATTATTCCAACGGAATATAGAAGAGTAAAATAAAGAATGTTTATATTGTTCTGTGCGAGCCTTAGGAATAATCAAATTCAAATTTGCCGCGTGTCTAGTATTAAATGAATGAGTATCAGAAACAAAAACAAAAGAATCATAATACAAATTAGAGGAAAGGCGATGAATACATTTGTACATAAATACACATTTAAAATATGTCACACGATCATTAAATCATTTTAACTGATTAAACATTTCCTTGGACGGGGTATGAAAATTACAACATAAAATCATCCTTGCGGCCCTTTTTTGTAATTTAATAATACGTTCTGTTTGATGAATAGAATGAACCCCCCATATTTCACAACAATAATCAATTTGAGATTGAATCAAACATAAATATAATAATTTCATAGTATCTGTTGGAACATAAGGCTTTATTCTCCTTAACATACTTAAACTAAAAAATACCTTTTTACATACATAATTAACATGTTCTGACCAATTTAAATGTTCATCAATAATTACTCCGAGACATTTGATACTTTTACATTGTTCAATAATTGTCCCTTTACATTTTATTTGCACATTTCCCTTATCAATTAACCTTTGCGGAGTACCAATACATATTAATTTTGTTTTATCAACATTTAATGTCAATTTATTAGCATAGAGCCATAATTTAACACAATCCATATCTTCTTGTAATCTACTTTGAATATCAATTCCAGATGAACTACTATAGTGAAGGGTTGTATCGTCAGCGTACATGGTTACATTACAATGTTTCAAAGCCATCACTAAATCGTCAATATAAATCAAAAATAAAAGAGGTCCTAATATGGACCCTTGTGTACCCCGAGGGATAGAGACCTTTCATCTGATAGAGTGTCACGGATTATAACTCTTTGACTCCTGTTATTTAAGTAGGAGTTAAACCAATTTATAACAGGGTCGGAGCAGCCTATCTTACGTAACTTGACAAGTAGGATTTCCGTATCGACAGTGTAAAAAGCGCGTTTTAAATCAATAAAAATATAACCTATTATATGTCCACTGTCAATAGATTTCAACCAACTATCAGTCAAAGAACCAAGTGCTGCTGACGTTGAATGGCCGGGTCTAAACCCAAATTGATAGTCATTCAAAACACTATGTGAGGATAAGTACGTATAAAGCTGCTTATGGACTATTCTTTCTATTATCTTACTTACTACTGGTAATATAGATATAGGGCGATAGTTGTCTATTTTTTGATTTGCACCCTTTTTATACATAGGTCTTACTTTTGAACTTTTCCATTCATTTGGGTATATTCCAGAATTTAATGATAAATTAATCAATGTGGTAATACTTTTTAATATTTCATTTTTGGCAAATTTCAAATGAGAAGCACTAATACCATCAATGCCAGTTGCTTTACAAGGGTCTAAATCGGATAGTAATTTTAGCACATCAGTTTCATTTACATCTTTAAATACAAACAATTCACTAGAATCATTTTCCAACATAACATTTATAGACTGTATATCAACGTTAATATTTTGGTTTACAGTACACTTGTTGCCTTCATTAAAATTATTTACACATTCATTAAAGACATTAGAATCAAAAAAGAAGTCATTAAATGTATTCGCAATTATATCATCATTATTACACATAGCTCCATCAATTTCAAAAACTACGGGGAGAGCAGAATTTTTATTTGGTAAAAGCTCTTTTAAACAAGACCACATTCGATTTGGATTATTGCTATTTTCTTTAATTTTAGACACAAAATAATTTCTTTTTTCTTTTTCTAATAAAATATTTACTTTGTTTCGAATCTTTTTATAATCCATCCACATCTTCAAACATAGTTGACTTTCTTCATTATTGAGCACATGTTGTTTCCTTTTCTATTTTAAAAATGTTCTATGTGTAATATCACGTTTATTCATTAACTTTCTAATATCTTTTGTAATCCATGAATGTGACTTATCACGAACTCTTTTCATTTTAACAGGTGAAACCTCGTCAATAATTGAGACAAATGTTTCTTTCCACACTTTCCAATATACATTCGCATCAATAACTTCATCGAGATGCGACCATGAGGTAGTTTGCAAGATACGTAATAATTCAGTCATATTCTCTTGTTTATTTAATCGATATTTTAACACTTTACCTTTTTGAGTTGGACATTTATTTGTCGATTTTACTCTACGAATAGCATACACAGAAAAGTGATCACTCAACGATGTATGAATGCATCCGTGCTCAATAATATTCTCGTTTCTAGTTGTAAATATTGTGTCTATCAAGGTACTCGATTGGTGTGTTACACGAGTGGGTGTATCAATTAACTGTTGAAAATTATACAAATTCATTAAAAACATCATGTTTGAGAACAATGGTGTATTTACATTTCCTAAAAAATTGCAATTTAAATCACCCAAAATCAAAATTTCATTAGTCTTCTCTCCAGTAGAGTGCACTGATTCAATGATTTGTCTAAACTTTTCAACAAAAGACAAGTCGTAACCTGGGGGTCGATATACACAAACTAACAAAATATCTTTTTGGAATGGTAAATATATTTGCAAACAAATCAGTTCTAAATCAACATTTTCAAATTCTTTTCGTCTAACGTAATGTAAATTAGTAGACATATAAACAGCTACGCCACCACCTGAGCGCGTTCTATCTTTCCTTTCAATACATAGACCATTAATAAGCAACTCTTCATTTGTTATTGAGTCATCACAAAATGTTTCGTTTAAACATTACACGTCAATTTCATTATTTGAGAATAAATCAACTAATAAACCAATTTTACTAACAAGACTTCGAATATTCATCAATACAAATTTGAGTCCTTTTTTCAATGTGGGAATTTTCCCTTCACTTAAAGTTATAATTCGACTATTAGTACTTATTTTAAACGAAGATTCGGCATTGTCCTCTTTGCCTAATGCTTAAAAGTTTGTATTAAGTTCACAGAATTTCGATTTATGTCCGAATTCTCGACATAAAAAACATTGAATCTTGGTTCCATATCTACAATGTTTCTGTTTGTGGTTTTTCTCGCCACAGTTGTAGCAACCACTATACATTCTTGTAGTTCGGAAGCTAGTATATCGTGGTCGTGGTACAAGCTCCCCTTCGTTACTCGTGACGTCTCGGTTTGCTGCGACATCAGAGTAACTGCGGGGTAGCGGGGAGGGGCTAGTGATGGCCTCGTATAACGGTGAATACGGGGCTCGTTGGTCTTTGTGGAGGCTAGGAATGTCAAGGGCCGGTGTTTTATTGATGTGTCGCTTGAACGACTTTGCAAACACCTTAACACCAGCGGGGTTAAAATGTAGGCAATCGGTTGTAAGATGCAATTCGACATCGACATCGCTATGGTCGATGAAACCCCATGCATGACACCGAGTAATCTCGCGTAGCTTTGCATTGACTTCATTAATTTTGTTGCGAGTGCTAGTGTCGTTAGGACTTCTCCTGTGCACGATGGAGCTTATTGTAATCATTGTTACACTTTCACATGTTGACAAAACGTGTTCCCCCAATGATTCTAATTGTGTTGCTATCACTGAGGGGTCGTTTTCTGGAATATTATTTGTACCTAGGTGTAACACCACTTCGGTCACACTGTGTTGGACCAATTTCATTTTCACACAGAATTTAGTCAATAAGTGTAGGAGCAATCCTGCCGAGTTATTTTGCTCAAAACATTAAAAAAAAAAGTTATGTCATTCTAATCACGAGGAGACTTCCTTTTTTGTTGAGTATATTCCAACAATACTGATCAATTAAACTCAACACAAAAATAAGTCCCCCTTAATCAAATAACATAACTTTTTAACGAAATGGTTTTGAGCAAAATAACTCGGCAGGATTGTTCCTACATTTATTGACTAACTTCTGAATGAAAATGAAGTTGGTCCATTGAGTCACGCATGAGTGAGCACACAAAGTGCCAATCTTTCCTTTGATGTGTGCTCACTCATGCATGACTCGATGGACCAATTTCATTTTCACACAGAATTTAGTCAATAAGTGTAGGAGCAATCCTGCCGAGTTATTTTGCTCAAAACATTTTTGTTAAAAAGTTATGTTATTCTAATCACGAGGAGACTTACTTTTTTGTTGAGTTTATTCCAACAATACTGATCAATTAAACTCAACACAAAAATAAGTCCCCCTTAATCAAATAACATAACTTTTTAACGAAATAGTTTTGAGCAAAATAACTCGGCAGGATTGTTCCTACATTTATTGACTAACCTATGTGTGAAAATGAAATTGGTCCGTCGAATCATGGATGAGTGACCACACATCAAAGGCAGAATTTTCACTTATTGACTCTTGTGACTTTTGGCATGACGGATCAAATTCATTTTCACAGAGACGTTAGCCAATCATTTTAGAAACATCCCTGCCAAGTTATGTTGCTCAGACCCAATTTGTTAAAAAGTTACGCCATTTTGCTTAGGGGGGGGAGTTACTTCTTTTGTTGTGTTTATAAATATTCTCATAATACTTTATTTCCTTCATGCATAATAAGCTATCATTTTGCAAAAGAATCATAGAGTAGTGATGGATATCAAACATTTTGCATTAAAACACTAAATGCATATTTTGTCTCTCTGTGAGTTAATTATTTCTATCGGACCTTGTAATTGGCTGACTGCCTTGCCGTGGCCGTAGTTGTCATTTATTTTCAGACCAATTTCAATAATTTCAAGTTAATATAAAAAGACAGTTGACACATGTTCATTATAAAACCGTAAACATATGCACTCATTATGGTTCACAATACTTTTGATGTTGGCATAGAGTTTATCAATGGTATATATCTCAAAAAACCAGCGTGTGCAGTAGGACCGTTGTATAGGAACACGACCAAGAATAGTGGGTCTTTGTACTTTAGCAAAAAATCACCTAAATAGGTGCACAAAATGGTGCAATGTTACTCCTTTGCCAAGTCTGCACCTTTCGCCGTTACTTTGCACCTTGTTTGATTCTCGCTTGGTAGCTTATCAAGCAAATGACAAATCAAAGGGGCTGTAGCGAATCTACGTGTGAAGAAGAACTATTTTCATATTACCTTACTGCCAATTTCTCTGTTTTTCAAATCCCTGCATGCGTGATGAGCTATTATTTCACACAAGAACCAATAGAGCAGTGATGTAAATCAACAATTTTGCATTTAAACACAAAATACATGTTTTTTATTTCCGTGAGTGAATTATTTCTCTCGGACACTGTAATTGGTTGATAGCCTTGCTGTGGCCGTAGTTGTCATTAATATGATTGTACAGACCCATCTAATTCTTTTCAAGATTATATTCAAATAAAAATGGCACATTATTCATTCAAAACGATAAGGTTATACATTCATAAAAGTGAGTGATATATTTGATGATTGACATAGAGTGTACGAATCTTGTATTAACAGAGGAGTACATAAAACCATGCGTGCAGTAGGACCATGTTTAGGAACAAGACTAAGCAAGGTGCGACTTTGCCCTTTAGCAACATGCACCCTAAAAGGTGCATAAAATGGTGCAACTTTAATCCTATGCCGAGTCTGAACCCTTTTTTCGTTACTTTGCACCATTTATCAACCATTCTTTATTTCTCTCCAGGAAACGCCAAGGGACCCGCAGATTCATACAACGCACCAACAACACAGACGTTTCACCTCATACAGTTGTTAACCTCTCATCTTCTCCCCTCTCCCCAGCAGAATCCTCTCTTCTCTCCAAAGGTCTCAAGTTCTGCCCCACCCCACCTGAAGTCAACCAGATCGAACTCAACCATGATCTCTCCAGGTTCTACCGTACCATTCGTCTCAAGGAGTTCTTCGTCGATGAACCCCCCTCTGCCCCTGAACCTTTCCGACAGAAAAGTAGCTGGGTTCCTCCCAAGAATAGAGTCCCGGCGCTTGAAACCTACGTACAAGCAGTCAACTCACAAGTTCTCTCCTCAGATACCCCCATCACCACACATGACAACCTCCCACGCGAAGAACGCAAAGCTCTCACTTCTCTCAAGAACAGAACCGACATCATCATCAAGCCAGCAGACAAAGGCTCAGCCGTCGTTGTTATGGACCGCCAACAGTATATCGATGAAGCCATGAAGCACCTTGACAACCGTTCGCACTACACATCACTCGATTCTGACCCCACCTCTGATTTCTCTGAACAGATCCAACTGACTCTAGACGATATGAAGGCTCGTGAGCATCTCTCAATCAAAGCACACAAATTTCTTTCTCCCACTAATGCCAAACCTGCCAGATTCTACCTTCTCCCCAAGATTCACAAACCAGGTAATCCAGGCCGCCCGATCCTTTCCGGTAATGGTTCACCCACAGAGAACATCTCACTCTTTGTTGATCATCACATCAAACCTCTTGTCCCCTTAGCACCTTCATACATTCATGACACCCCTGACTTTCTTTGGAAACTCGAGGACATTAAGGAACAGATACCTGAGACTGCGATCATTGGAACTTTTGATGTTTCCTCTTTGTACACCAACATCCCCTTCGACGAAGGTATCACCGCATCATGCGAAGCCTTGGCTCAGAGTGGTCACACCAATCCCCCATCTCTGACATCAAATCTCTCATGTCCCATGTACTAACCAAAAACAACTTCACATTCTCTGACAGGCACTATCTACAGATATTTGGAACAGCCATGGGTACCCGCATGGCCCCCTCATTTGCATGTCTCTTCATGACCAAGCTGGAGCAGCAAATGTTAGACTCAGCACCTTGCCGCCCATGGATTTGGTGGCGCTACATTGACGATGTCTTCATCATCTGGACCAGCGATGAAGAGAGCCTACACACATTCATTGACCACAAGAATTCCTTCCACAGAACCATAAAGTTCACTTCTGACTTCTCCCTAGATGAAACCCACTTCCTTGATGTCACCATCAAGAAGGAGAACGGCCAGATCACCACCAGTCTCTACACCAAGCCCACAGACACCCACCAGTACCTCCATTCATCTAGCTGTCACCCCCGCCACTGCAAAACAGGTATTGCTTACAGCCAAGCCCTTCGACTCCGCCGCATCTGCTCCAAGGACTCTGACTTTTCCCTCCATGCCAGAAATCTCAAGACACACCTCACAGCCAGGGGCCACAGTGCCAAAGCAGTTCATCTATCCATTAACAAAGTTCGTTCTCTCCCCAGATCCGAGGTTCTGAAGAAGAAGACTCCCAACCAGAGCATCACTGTTGTCACACCCCTAGTGACCACCTTTCATCCCAACTTACCTCCCCTCCGTCGCATATTGACTAACAATCACCACATTCTTCACACTTCTGATCGCCTCCAACAGGCTGTCCCTGATGCCCCCATCCTAGCCTACAGACGCCCTCGCAACCTCAAGGACCACATTGTTCGAGCTGAACTTCCCACCCCCAATAACAACCCCTCTCTCATACAGCAAGGCACCTTTAAGTGCACCGCCGACAGATGCATTGTGTGTCAGGTACATATCCATCAGGATGATACCTTCACCAGCCACTCCAACAACATCTCTCACCATACCAAGGGCCACATCACATGCACCACCACCAATGTTGTATATCTTATCACGTGCAGAGTATGTGGCATGCAGTACGTAAGCGAAACCAGGAACACCCTCAAGAGACGCTTTTACGGACACAGATCCACCATCCACACCTCCAAACATGACGCCCCAGTCGGCAACCACTTCAACCTACCTAATCACTCCATTTCTGACATGATTCTACAGGGAATAGAATCTCTAGGTAACCGCCCGGACACACTCCGCTCCAGCAGAGAGAAGTATTGGATAAGACGTCTCTGCACCATTCATCCCCGTGGTCTCAACATCCAAGAAGGCAGTGATTAACCTTTGCATCTCCCCTTCATTGTCTGCACCACCATTTGTTTGTTTTCACCCCCCATATCGATACTTTACTTTGTTCCACATACTATTCATATTCTTATTTCCCATATTATTTTCCCCATATATTCATTTTAGTTTCCTTTGAGATTACATTATATACACTGTCACCATTCATACACATAATCATGTTAGTTTATTCATATGTTATACTTTTTGCATTTAATTTCTCTCTATAGGTACACTGTCCATAGACATGGGCTTATTCATATACATCCACATTCTCATCATGCATAGTTCCACCTCTATTTTGATCATATTGTTCCACCCTCATTTGTCTCTCCACCTTCCCTCTGATTACCTACGTATTTAGGCTTCCTTTTGTTCACTATCCCTTTTACACTCCCTGTCCCATTCATTTGTCTATATCATCACCTACTGGGGCCTCATCCTTTCCACTCTCTCCTTTGAACTCGCCTATCCTATTCATCCGATCCTGCTACACACTTCACTTCACTTTCTTTGTCCTAATCCTCTCGCTCCCATCCCCTACACTCATAATCCCCTCTATTGTTCCTCCCCTCTCAGTGCCCCAGTGCACTCCCACACCTCATCAACTGTCTTTTGTTCACATGTCTCTTTCCATTTCTTGATTTATTTCTTTGATCCTCCCTACCTCTATTCTTCTCTAAGCCTTACACTCTCATCACATTTTCTTTGACTGCAGCCACTTAAGGACCCACCCATGCCTGTTTGACCTGATTGGTCTAGCAGTCCTGACACTCACCCACTCACAGTTGCTTTCATTGTTTGTGTCTCCGCCTCCTTTCCTCTTTCCAACCCCCTTTCCATACATGTGTTTATGTTGGTACATATTCTGGGTTTTTTTCTGTAGTAACTGTCATTTGTGCCCTGACGAAGATTCTGCTAGGATCGAAAGCTAGGCTGTATACGACTCTCATTCTTTCTTAGTGTGTACTAGAACATAAAACTTGCTATTTTTGACCAATTTGAAAAACAAGACCTCTTAAAGGGACTTAGTAACATTGTCCAAATCCTCAAAATACAATTGGAATTCTAGCGGTTCCCTCATACCTTGTTGTATTCGTATTAAAATCATGGGACAGGTTTTGGTTTTTTAAATTTCCCTTTCGTTAAAAATATATTTACGATTGCAGATTTCAGATGTTTAATAATCCAACGGATTGCGAAAACCGTGTACAAAGTGAGTGCAATGAGTTTGTGAATATCACTTTGCATTTTTTCTCATTACTCGGCCATATAACGTCCATTTGACTTGAAATGTTCACACAATACCTTGTGGACATATCAGATAACAACAATATACATTGTACTAACCATTTATCACTTTTTGCACATATCAACAAAGTTACTATATCCCTTTAAGGTTTTTGGAGTGGTTCAAATCTAAAAAATCAACCCATTCGGTCCAAATATCAATTAAGTGCAATTGTCATATACATATCGGTATTTTGTTTAAATTTACATTATCTCCAAATAGAATATATCATGAAGTCGGTATACATACGTTTATGTAGGCTATACAATTTGGTTAGAACGCAGTATAATTATATATTAAATACATAATAATATCAATTACTTTTATTTGTACATCAAACAATAAATTAATTCAAGAGGTGATCAATATAGTAGGTAATGGGTGGATCGAAAGTAGGTAAATTACCGAAGCATACACTGTTTGACATCATAACATGTAATAGTTGAATGGTTCAAAATATCGCTTCATACAATACATTTGGTCGATGATAGAAAATTATGTATGTATTTTCCGATTTTTCCACACCCCTCTAACAATCACAATAGAGATAAATATATGTAGTTCTATCCTGAAACCTAGTCCATTTACCTCAGATATTTGTGTAATTTTCATTTACGTATGTGTTGATGAAATATTATATTATTTTTGTCTAATGTCGCAATTTCTTTAAGATGATACAACTTATCAACATTCCATTAACTCAGTAAATTGTTATATCAAAGAGCATATCCACTTAAATATTGATATTGTTAAACATTTTCTGTTATTAATGTTATGGCTTTTCAATTAACGGCCGTTTTATAATGTGAAACGTAAATAACGCAATTTAAAAACAATTGAAACACATTTCCGAGTAGTGATGAGGATAAGAATTAACAAGGCCCTCCATGCAATACACCACACACCCCTCACACCACATCACCCAGAATACACAACCAGGCCGCCAACGCCTACGTTCTCGCAGACCCTTCAGTCGCCATGCTAAAGATGCCGTGTACATGTTTCGTTGGAATGCTTCCCCGTATTTCCATTTATTCGTTTTGAAAGGTGTCATGGCAAGTAGCCAAGTTTACCAACTGTATTTGGGTCGCCATTAACTTTTTAGCGTGTGCGATCAAGTATAATCATGGACCCAACTGTAGTGTCCCAATAATCGAAACGTCATCACGTTCACTAGGCATGGTTTGCTCTAACATAATATTACGTACAGGTCTACATTTATGGTGTGCATTATAGTCATGCATGATAAAAAATAGAGATAGACTTATGTATGCACGTGAATACATGCATTTGGGTATGCTATATTTTGTATTTTACTCTTCTATATCCCTCTGGAATAGTCTGTCTATTGAAATTAAAACTTCTAATTCCTTGAATAGGCCTATGTTTAAAATACATAAAAACATTAAGTTGTTGAAATACTAATATGTGCAGCATTCATGTTGGTTTTAATACATTATGAATAAATCCTATAACCGATTTTATCAAAATCCGGTGTATATAAAATGCAGTATAGTAATAACTTATATTCTTGAATAAATTTCAAACATATAGAGAAACTATGACATATAATATGACTGAAAAAGAGCAAAGAAAATGGGATTCCAGCGGGATATTCTTGAATGTAAAATTATGTTTCCGTCATTTTGTGTTTGCTTTAGACACGACATTATGTTCTACATGTAGATATGTATGTATACTTGTATAATTCATTTCAAATGTTTTTGTAACGACCTGTATAATTCCTGTTTTTATTTTATGTTTGTATACTGTATCCCAAGGCCAAATGGAGACCAACTTATTGTCAAATGGGCCACCCTGGTAAAATATATCTAAATAAATAAATAAATACATAAATAAATATATTGCCGAAGTGAAGTTCATGTTCACCATCCTTTTGTTATATAACTAAAACAGGGTAGCCTAAAGGGATCTAGTAACTTTGTTGGCAAGTGCAAAAAGTGATGAGTGATTAATAAAATGTGTTTTGGAGTGATCTGGTATGTCCACAAAGTAATTTGTGAACATTCCACGTTAATTGGATGTTTTGGGGCTGAAAAGGCAAAGTGATATTCACTAACTTATTGTACTTACTTTGTACATGGCAAGAAATTATCCCGTATAGAATTTCATATCTGAACACTTCAATCGTAAATATCTTTTGAATGAAATTTAAATTTGAAAAACCGAAATCTGCTCTGTGCTTTTATTGCTAATATGAATATGATAAGGTATGATAGAACCATTACAGTTCCAGGTAAGTTTTGAGGATTTGGACAATGTTACTATAGTCTCTTTAAAGGGATTAGTATCATTGTCCAAATCCTCAAAATCCAATTGGAATTCTAGCAGTTCCCTCATACCTTATTGTATATTTGTATTAACAATAAAAGCATGGGACAGGTTACAGGTTTGTTAATTTCCCTTTCGTTGAGACGATATATACGATTTAAGTTTTCTGATGTTAAATTATCCACTGGATCGTCGGAACCGTGCCCAAAGTCAGTGCAATGATTTAGTGAATATCACTTTGCATTTTTGCTCATTACTCGGCCATATAACGTCCATTTAACTTTAAATTTTCACAAAATACCCAGTGGACATATCGATATACATTGTATCAACCATGCATCACTTTTTTTTTTAAAGCTATTTGTTAGTTTATTTATTTATTTGTTTCCAAGCACCTGGCATGGTACAACTTTACATTTTGGGCCATTACAGCCTCATTTTTTTCTTTCTAGAATACTGATTCTAAGTGTGTGTAACTAGTGTAATATAATAGAAATGTACAAATTCGAAGGATACAGCGATCAGCCATATTCCCACCGTTTTAACACGGTATCATGCCATTGAACAAAGTACATTATGTCAGTATAAGTACTGGTGTGAAGGCTGTGAAAGTAATAAATATGATTGATGCCTCAATCATTAAAGGAATATTAAATCTGAAAACAGTGAATCTGTGATGAGTTTATATAATTATGTTTTCCATCAAACCACATTGTGTTCAGGTAGTTTCAATCGAAGTAAATCATTAAGTTTCGACATTAACAATTATAAAGTACTATAACCTAGCATCTTTAAGTAAACCGAAACTATATACAATTCGTCACCATTTTAAACTATACATCTTGAATTGTATAAAGAACTAATTGGCATATACTGGTAATCATGGTACATGCATTGCCAGTGTATGAATGGGGACCCGGTAGGATTGGAACGTTTACTTGTATACCGTTAAGCGCGCATAATGGCTGCCAGAATACATTGCTCCCAAGGGGGCAGAAAGCACACTTTACGTGCGTACTAATTACGAGTGGTGTCCGATCGGTGCCCGGGTAAAAACGCTTAGAGATGATTCATATTAGCAGCACTATATTAATCGAAACATTATTATTATGATATCGTATCACTTAGCTACGCCACTCCCAAGACCCAATAAACTTAATTCATATGCCATTTGTAATTTCTACTCACATCAAACCGACTGGATCTTGTTCTACTTTCGTTACAAAATAACAGAATATTGAACAATTTTTGTAAGTACTGTTGAAAGTAATTTGTTAAATATATGATACGTGTGTTCAATACCATGCATTGTAAGAACTGACAACAACATTTTAAGCGCCAGAGAAAAACACGCCTAAATGTAACAGCAATGAACCTCAGAGACATACTTACGTATTAATAAAATGGCCATATGAACAACTTGCACACATAGAAGTCTGTAAATATAAATTCTAAGTAATGATAAGTTCAGTTGTAATTATTTAAAATCGTTCAGATTTGTTCTGAGTCTTTAGTAATTGGTTAGCTTTGGTTTTCTCCCTATACAAAACAAGTCAATCGCATCTTTAAACATACTTTATTACATAGGTCATTATAAAAGCATACTAATGGAATAGGGAGGCTACAAACAAGAGTCAATAGAACTTAATCAAAAGAGGTTTGACTCAATATGATAAAAAGTATGCAACGATAATTCGAATATAACAAATATGAAATAACTAAACCATGATTACTATTGTACGTGGGCTCTATAGGCATATTAAGATAACTGTTAAAATTTTATTTTTGTGTAGGGAAATCCTTATATTATAAACTTACAGTATCATCACTGTTTCCTCTGATTGATGAGTCCAATACAGCAATACGTCGTACGTCACATGTAATTAGATATTATCTAAGAATATAGTCGAACTTCTGTCTCGGATCCCTGCACTGAGGAAGATAGTACTGGTTCCAAACATAAATGTACAGGGATATTATGTCGAATATGCTCGCATTGAGCTATTCAATTAAATTTGGGGAAACGCATAGTACAACGTTCCTTTCATGTGTTTCGGCCTTTTGTTATAAACAGATCTATACACCATCGTACCATAACGAATATCCAAAGTCCTATCTCTGTATTCATTTTTTGAACATTTTCAAAATCAAGATTAATGGCATATTTAACACACTTCTAGTTGAATATTTTTTGTACAGAATGTGATATACAATACATCAGACATGCAAAAAAAGGTGTATGCGCCAAATTTGAACGATACACGCAATTACAGTATTATTTCCATTCCTGCCGTTGTAGTTGTGACACAGCAGATCATAATATGAAATAAAATAGTAATTAAATTGATATGTTAATGCGCACATATCTTACAGTGTGGTAATGGTGGCGTAGCAAACTACATGTAATAGTAGGCCTACGTCTAAATACTATGTGTATTGTACACATTGAAACATCACCGTTACCTGCGCGTTTGCATGGGCTGTAATTATGTTATTGGCAAGCCCAATTAGGATTCTGTTCACAAGGTGATCAATTTTCCTATTGGCTCAATCTGTTTGAAGCTAATATATTGATTTTCAATATTTGTAGTAAACAAATACATTTGTTTCCCTAATTGGTAGTAATATTGAAATATATTTGCACAATATGATAACGCATGGGCCATCTACAATTAAGACAAGTTTAAAGATATTTTAAATGCCTGTTTTAATTTTTACCAAATTACAAATAGTTGTGTGTTTACCTGAAGGGATCATAATATGACTAGCAACATATTGTGATCACGTTAACCAAATGAGCATGATTCTATGATTTTGTAATGCGTGTGGCAAATGTATTATAGAACAATGGGTTGTTAATGGGAAATGTGGTGTCCACGAATTCGTTATTGGTATAGATGGCGATATGATATGTAAGTATAATGCTTTCGCATTAAAGGTACATATTGTATCACTTCGTAATCTCACTGCCCAATCACCCACCAGTCGCCGGTGATTTTCCCGCTAATACGAGTTGATGACGCGACCTGGATGTGGATGAGCAGTGAAACTTTTTTTTTCATATGACATTATTTATTTTCATGTATGCCAATACTTTTGCAAATTGTTGTCACTAAACTAAATGCTATTTAGGGGACAATTAGGGCGAATGATCACTTCAATAACGAAAAAAGGGTAGTTCATATATTTTTATTTTTTTTTGTCTAACGGGAATGTGTGACTGGGACATAATGTTCGCTGTGGCTCTTGTTCGGCAAGGGAAAACAGACGATTGCAGGACGACCTGACTCGAATCGGAGGAAAATTCTCCGCGCAGTCATCGTATGAAACGTTTTGTGACTTTCTACACCGTTCTGCGTCGTACTGATTCATTGCAGATCGCCTCAAATCGCCACGACAAGATACGAACAAGAACGGAAAGCGACGATATGTGCAACGACGCGGTACGAGTCAGAACGAGTTGCAACGAAGTGAAAATGACTTAACACGAACAAATCGTCACGAGTTTGCTTTAATCGTGTTGGCGCGGCGACTGTTTTAAACGGTTTAAAGCCCCAGTTCCATACTCACGGTTGCTGTACGGCGAATCACAACGATTTGGCATTCGCAAAAAAACGCTTAGGTCGTTCTGGTCGTTCTGGTCGTTCTGGTCGTTCTGATCGCTTAGGGCGTACATCGTACTAACCTTGTTCTTTCAAAGACAGCCGCCGCGCCAACATTGAAATATCATCGTATATACCATGTATACCAAGACAGTATAAAATGTGCCCGTATCGTCTCCACTACTCACGGCATTCAGCACAATGTGCAACCATATTTTGAAAGAGCAGGACGATCTCAAACGGATCAGAACGTCCCAAGCGATTTTTGTTTCCACGAATGCCAAATCTTTGCTATTGGCCGAACAAAACGTGAGTATGGGGCGTTAGGTATTGCCTTCCACATTGTCAGATGGGTTTAATAATGTGTTCAACAGTTAAACCCACTTTATTATTTATTATCTGTTTATATTATGTTTGCAAGATTCAAGTCCTGCTGATGCCGCCAGCATGACGTGCGTGCGTTCCATTACGAGCTCAGTCGGGACGACGGCACATCTGTCCTGCTCCTATTCACCCTCCTCATCGTCATCGGATTGGACCGTTTCATGGTATGCCGATCGTGGCTCAGCCTCAGAATCATCGTCGCTGACGGAAATCATTAGTTGTGGAAGAGACTGTTCATTCCAGAGGACGGCGAAGTATGGGCTGAATGTCACCCGAGAGACGGGTGATATCACATTGGCAGTTGTTGACACCGAGATCACAGATTCTCTGAATTACACCTGCATCGTCACTGGTACAGGAATAGAATCGGAAATGATTGAGCTAAAAGTTGAAGGTGAGCATGAAGGTAAAACGAATGTGCAGAAGCCTTAGACAGCCAAAGCTTTTTTGTGTTCCCAGGCCGATGGTCGGGGATGGGGGGGGGGGGGGGGGGGGGGGGGTGGAACATTGTCCCTCCTTTAATGTCTCTATGCCTGGTTCAATTACTATCATATTCCACACAAATGTAAATCGAGCGGCGCCCTACAAGATACAATCGTCCAATTGTCTAAAGATAATGTCTTTGTAGCTTGTCACAAAATGGACATTGTTTATACAAGAGCTTCTTATTGATGAACATATTGTAATTTTCGAAATGGGACGGGATCCAATCAAACACAATATCAACTTCTCTGGGAACATGTCAGCAATAAGGTGATAGATATCGGTATTTAATTTGCACATTTATGGTAGAAATATAGGATTTTCCGGCCAATGTCATACTTTTCTCACCCAAATTAAAAAAGGGTAATTCAGATTCATGCATTTCTTGATCATGGGCGAATTCGGTCATTCAATTTCACAATGCCTGCGTCCAATTTCGTTTACTTGCTCCCCTTGTTAAATTTAGAGCAATCAAAATCACTCTGCGTTCATTTAATTTCATTTTCGGACACGGAATTTTACGTTCGTACATTCAAATTCACACGGTCATGACGGTCAAGCAGATTTCGTTTTTTTGTTGCATTAAATTTCTTCTTTAGGAGATCAGTTTTCTACTTGTTGCATTCAGGTTAATTAATATTACTCATTTTCTAAATTGCGTTATAGATTTAGCTCAAAATTAAATAAAAATTAGCACAAACACTTACACAATGACAATAACAATAACTCATGAGCACAAATAAAACATTGTATGTATACTATACCAATGTGCATATAAAATATCCCACCATCACACACAATATTAACGGAGCCATTCTCAGGCACGTCAATTATTACAACTTGTTTAATTACGAAATATATCAGAATACATTGTTGTTCTTCTTATTGAATTCAAATGTTCAAATAAGTATTGTCAAAATTGTCATTCAATCAGTTGAGTAATAAGCTTACACTTTGGAAGGGGGATGGGTCTATACAACACCTTCCATCACGGCCCGGTCTATCCGTTGCGTTCCCCCGCTCCCCCTTCCCTCTTTCAAAGTGTTAGCCTATACACCACTGGTCAAGTGTAATATACATTTATTTGTGTACATTCGTTATGTGAACATTTTAATTTTAAATAAAAGGAACAAATTATGTATACTTATTTCGTTTAAACATGTTACAATGTGTGTGCTCGTGATTGGATTTGAGGGATAAGGCATGCACACTGGTAAGCTAGTTAAGTACAGGCTTTGTGTTTTTGCAAGCATAGTGTGTAAGTGACGCGCTTATGTGTTAATTTTCATATAATTTTGCACTAAGAACAGACTAAGAACATAACGTTATTTAGAAATATGTCATATTAATTCAAATAAATGTATTTAAAAAAAGGAAACTGAGCTCCTGAAAATGAAATTGAATGCAACATAAACGTTAATCCGCTGACCTCGTGCATTTGATTGCACGAACGTGAACATCTGTGTCCGAGAAGGAAACTGCATACACGCGGTATATGGTGATTTTGATTGCTCTAATTTGAAAATGGGGTTTACGTTAATGAATGTGGATGCATAGATTGTGAATTTGAATGACCGAATTCGCCCGCGAGCAAGAAATGTGTGAATTTGAATGACACTTGTGTGAATTCGGGTGAGAAAAGTATGACATTGGCCAGAAAAACCTAGGCCTATATTATTTTAGGCCCCAAAAAAGAGTACAAATAAACCATTTATTCTTTATGGAATGGATTACTTTTTATGTTAAGTTTGTGTTGACTTACAAATACAGATTGCCTAAAAACTGTGCCCACCTTAGTCTGCCCCGCTGCAGTCAAGGTCGGACGCGTCTACAATGCAACATGTTACCATGGTTACCGAAGTTTAGAACAACCCCTGGGTTCGATGCAGTACTCAGTCACATCCCAACAACCTCTGCTCCAGTTGGACCAATGGATGTTGTTTTCATCCCATGGTGTCTTCCTCAACGCATCGCTAATCATGTCAGAAGATGTCTCTCCGGAGCTGAGGTTGGTGTGCTGTGCAGATACGACGAACGACCGAACCGTCTGTGATACAACACTCTGCTCCGAAACATGTCACGTGCCCGTATTAAGTAAATTTCTACCTTTTCCTTATGAGTATAATTGTCGTGGTCACTTTAGGTCTTATTTTATACTAAAATAACTATGCTTCGATTACATTTGATCGCGGTAAAAAGTGATTGCTATGATCGATAGATTGATTACCTGATGATTGGTTGCTTGATATAGTAACGGTTAGCTGGTTGGTCGGTTGTTTACAGCTCGTTATTCCGAAGGTTCGTTATTCCGAAGGTTCGTTATTCCGAAGGTTCGTTAGTCCGAAAATAAAATAGGGTTCGTTAATCCGAAAATGAAATCGGGTTAGTTATGATACTAAAATGAAATCGGGTTTGTTATAATACTCTAATTTTGTTTTTGTTTATTTAATTTAGAGCCTGCCCCTCCCCCTTTCCCTCCCTTGGCCAGACCAATCAAACATTTAAGATTATTTTATCTTTTTATTTGATTAAGCAAGCCCCCTCCCCCATCCTCTTTCCCACGTGGCTATGCTAGTCTGTAATTATAACACTAATATAGCACTAATATTGCCATAAACTAACGAGTATCTGAACATATTTTATAAAGGCAAAGTTATATTACAAGAATAATGCAATTTCCCTACTCGCTATAGTTTAAACACGAAGATGATTTGAGTACAGGAAAAGGAAAAAATCAACACAACTGGGCTTCTACTGTAGATAATTGGGCTAAGTTGAGTTAAGATAATATCATATGTCTTGCAGCTCTGCTCAGCATTTTGTATTTGTAGTTTTGATATTGTATCAACCCTAAACACATTATTTTACTGTCAAATTTACAATATACAGAGTATACAAAGAATAAAAAGGGGCAAACGACGAATGTAATATACATGGAACACATCTCGCTCAATTAACCACACCGGATGACCGGTTGTTAGACCTTTTCCTTCATAGCTATTTTCACATGCAATGACCACAGCGACTCAGCATTACCAATAGATGTTAAACGGGTAGGGAATTACTCCATTCTATGTTGACAGCTCTTCCCAATGCACCTTCGAAAGTCTGGGTTAACAGTTTCTCTCCCACGACCCTCGATGTGGAATGGACACCCAGTCGCGGCGGCGGTCTCCCGGTGAACTACACGGTGTCTTGCTGCACGGTGGGCCTATCCATGTCCGAGTTATGTCACAAGTGGAGCAACCTCTTGGATTCGCACTTTGTTACACGAGGTCTCGCCAGCTTCACTCGGTATAGAATCGCAGTACAGGCTAGAAACGAGCTAGGATCAAGTCTGGAAACCACGTTCTTTACTTCTACAGCGCGTAAGTTGGTAAACAATATTTTGTTGAAGGATGATTTGCATTATTTGACATTCATCTTGAGTAGTTATTGTTCATTTTGACAAATCAAAAACCTATAGTCACGAGGATGGATGGTCATTGTTATCCCTACAAAGCCTTAAGAGGAGCTCATTGATTTATAGCCAACTATTGTTTGTAAT
The DNA here is from genome assembly GCA_037951105.1 of Echinarachnius parma. Taxonomy (NCBI): domain Eukaryota; kingdom Metazoa; phylum Echinodermata; class Echinoidea; order Clypeasteroida; family Echinarachniidae; genus Echinarachnius; species Echinarachnius parma. Next base: position 10,318 of record JBAMJV010007314.1, on the reverse strand, counting down.
TTCAAAACGATTACACACACAACTGAACAATGTAAAGGGATCGCCAGAGAAATTTAAGAAAACGTTCTCACAAATATAAAGTCAGATTTATTAAGGTTGATTGAATTGAATTGAAGTTTATTATGTCCATGATCATTACATAGAAAATTGTTTTCCACTGGTTAGTGGTCACATATACAATGAATTGACATATCAAAATACAATTAAATCACATGCATACATACTATTATTTGACATCCATAGCATTTCAATAATTATGGTGTACATTAAATCAAACTACCATCTAACAATTACATATTTTGTATAATTATTTTCACATAAATAAACCAAAAATCGATTTCTTCATGTGCTCCCTTTTTAACAGAATAATAACGTCACATCCCCCGTTACCAATGAAATATTATGTGTAAATTGCATCCAAAAAGTTTCACTGTAGAGTATTCAACAACATTAACTTGTTGCGTATTATCAGTTTATATTTACCAACTAGACAGGTTTTATAATTCAGAGTAAAACTTTAACATTAGATCATTATATATCAATTCTCAACATTTCAAACAAATATTTTATTACCAATAAATAAATACAAAACAAATCCTATCGTTAAATTCTTCAACTTTATCCAATCAACAAAGTCGTGCATGTATATACTTAAAATATTAATAACTATCAATACAGATATAAAACTAGTCCTCATATTCATCATACATGATTATATGCAATTTAAATGATATCGTACAATATATATATATATTGCATTCACGAGCTGGGTATTTTGTTCTCATATTTTAAATGAATGATAGTTATTATTCATTCGATATAAGTTATTTTCCATGCGCACATTGTCCACTGTGGAAAAAATTCAAATAGAGTACGTGTATAAAGACCGATTGTTTATATACGATTATCTATTCTGATTTCCCCTCTCTGTGTCACTTATCTCACACCATTCAGCTCTTTCTCCAGAAGCCATCGGTGAGTTGATTGAAAGCTATTCATGATATTGTTGGGTATCACTAATTACTAATTGATTTCTTACTGAGAACAAAGGAATTGTAAGATATACGATAATGCGGATAAATGTAATGTCCATCAATTATTTATTTTTATTTATTTATTCGGACTTCTTTAAAACACAGGGTAGCCCCATTCAGTGCCACAAAAGCCTTCTTTATAAGAGAACCCTGTATCAGGTGAAATTTACAAAGTATGCATTAAAAACACAGCATAAAAAATATAAATACATACCAAACATAAATGCATTTAAATAGTACATTAACAACTTGGCAAATAAAACAAAGTTTCATCGGGGGTATGACAAATCAAAAATATCAACTTAGAAATCAACGGGCTGCCCTTTCAGTGAGTGAAGGAGTCCCAATTATGAAGCATTATAGTCAGCATTCAAAATCATTCGAGCGTATTTGTTTTTGGCATCTTTGTATCCTTAACATGTCTCTTTTTATTTAAGAAGCCCAAACAGTGCAGCAATAATCAATGTACGGAAGCTGTGAAATACAGTTGTTTCAGATTGTTGTCGATTGTTCAACATGACTTAATTCTTCGTATACATGCACTTGATCGTACAATTTTCCTAACAACATCATCCACATGTCATGACCAATTTAAACTTTGTTCAAAAATTACAAAAAGGTGTTTTAGTTTGGTTAAATTTTTCGAGTAGTTGACCATTGATAAATATTTGGAAATGGCAATTATTTATTTTCTGCCGAGATGAGAACAACATAACCTTTGTTTCCTCTGAGTTAACAATTATACCATTGTCTAAAAACCATTTGCTAAGTTTAGTTATGTCTGATTGAAGATTTGACTGCACTTTCCTAACATCAAAACCTGAATGAAATACAGCTGTATCGTCTGCGTAAAGTGAGATGTTTGTATCTGGACTCAATGTTAAATTTGACATTCATTCATAAACATGCAAAACAGAAGCTGTCCTAATATTGATCCTTGTGGGACCCCCGTTCTCACAGGGAGAAAAGCACTCGTTTCTCCTTTATAGAACATACACTGCTTTCTATCTGTTACGTAAGATTCAAACCATTTCAACTCAACGTCAGTAATTCCAAAGTAAGACATTTTTAACAAAAGCAAGGCATGGGGTATAACGTATATATAATGATTTTGTAAGATCTAGGAATGCAGCGCAAACCAATTCACCCCTGTCAAAACTTTCATATAAATAGTCACACATCTCAGTCAAACATGTTGCGGCTGAGTTATTGGGTCTAAAACCCGATTTTTCGATATCTTTAAGGAGTTGTGAATGGACTGCCTTTTCAAATACTTTTGCCACTATCGATAACCATGATATAGGACGATACCAAAGATCCTACATACACAAGATGCTCAACTCTCCCGATTTTACACGGCCGCTGGTGAAACGGAAGCGGAAGCGGTATTTGAGCACATGGAGTCTGCCGCCCGCTAGCGTTGAGCGGGTAAACTCGAACAAGCGTCAGAAGACTTCTGGCGGGTGGCGTACGCTGGCGGGTGTCAACCTGGGAATTTTTGAAATTATATTCAGCGCTTTTACTTTCAAACTATTCTTAATGTGAATAAAAGTATACATTTTTGGAATGGAAAGTATAGTCAAAGAATCCATTTTTTTAAATATTATATTTCACTCAAAATGCTAGCTTTTCTTCTTTTTTTTTAAAGAAAATGGCAAGAAATATTGGTCAACTTCACTTGTTCGTTGAAATTTTTGATTTTTGAGTTTAAAATGCTAAACTCGCTTGAAAATCGTGATACAACTCTTGAAAGGTTTGTTATATTTTGAATTTAAGCAATTTAAAATCTGAATTGATGAAAAAGGTAATTTTTTTGCATCTTTCCGGTAAAAAAATAAAGCCCAACTCAATCCTTTTGGAAAAAAACAAACAGGCCTGATTTTCTAGCAATTTGAGCATTTTAACTCAAATTATTTAAGTTTCTTAGCCACAAAAAATTTTCATTTTTGTTTTTGTTTTTGCCATTTTCTTTAAAAGAAAAATATCTAGGGTTAGGAACAAAATAAACGGGCCTTTAGCTGCAGCTTAATATCACAGCTTATCATTATGAATATCTCAAGATTTCATTTCAATCTGAGAATTTCATCTGCTCTTTTTTTTCAATGGGATGGGTTCAGTTATGTGAGTATACATTTGACCATGCATGACCAACGTCACCAAATATAATGAGCTCATTAAATGACAATGGTTTCTTTAATTTATTCAGCAGTTTCTTCAATTTAATCCATAGTTCTCAATAGAGTTTTCACACCTTCCCGGGATCCTTCAGGCTACACAACAGGGGCTGTCAGTTCAAACTTCTAACAACATGGTATTTACAGAAATAGAGACGGCTTAGATATAAACTGGACCTCTATTTATTTGGATTTTCATGATTGAAACAACTACAATAAAATAATGACAATACACAATACTGATTAAGAGTTACACTTACGTTACTTATTCAGCTTTCTGGATTTGAGTAAAGCTTTTGACTCTATCAATCACAATATTATTTTACATAAAGAAAAATCTTACGAATTAAGAAGTATAGTACTTTCATGGTTTGAAAATTATCTTAAGCACCGCTATCAAATCGCAGTATATAACAATGTTTGTTCTGAACTGTTACAAGTTACATGTGGAGTACCCCAAGGATCAATTCTAGAACCACTTCTATTCTTACTATTCATAAATAATTCAGTTAATTGTCCCCATACTCTTAAATTTGTGCTTTTTGCTGCTGATACCAATATTCTTTTTTCTCACAATGATATTAATACCTTATGTCAAATTATAAATAATGAAATGAAACATGTATCACTATATGGTTCAATTGTAATAAATTGTCTCTTAATACTTCTAAATATAATTTCATTTACTACCATCATAAGCAAAGTGCTATTTCAAATGATTCAGTAAATTCCTTAATAATTAAAATTAATGATATTCTAATTCAGCGTGTTCAATCAACTTATTTCTTAGGTGTAATTATTGACCAACATTTAGCCTGGAAAGATTATATACTTGCCATTTCAAACAAAATATCAAAGAGTATTGGTGTCATCAGTAAATTAAGTCATATCTTTCCCCAAAATATATTGATTTTTATTATATAATACCATGATCCTGCCAATTTTAATGTACTGTAATCAGCGAGAGTTGAGCATCTTGTGTATGTAGGATCTTTGACGATACTTACGTATGTCATTAGTAAGCTTATTTTCCGGTATGGGTACGATTTTCGCAAGTTTAAACGATTGGGGAAAATATCTCGTACGTAAAGATTCATACAATATATGCGCTAATGGTATAGCAATGTGACGAGCACTAGCTTAAACAAAATTCTGGGATGCAAATCATCGAGTCCCATCGACTTTGTGCAATCTAAATCACATAGTTCATTCTGAACAAAATCTGCGCTTATTTATCCAAAACAAAAGATAGATCTTGCCAATTGAATTTGTTTTAAACAATTTTCTTTTGCAGCGGCACACGAAACGTCATGATCTTTTAGATTCCTAGTTGACCATACATTGCGAGACAAACGAATATCACTAGCGATATTATTTTCGATACTATATCCGCAATGAGTAATATGTTTACTATTAATTTTCTTTTTGTTGAGTTTTGTCTATATTATTTTGATTAGTCGCACTAACATTACAACATCTCATTGAACTCAGTTCCTATATCATATAGATTATTTACAGGTTCCGCATTTCTTAAAATATGTGAATTGTTATTTAATTTCTTACTAGGTAATAGCTCCTTCAACACTTTCCATTTTGTCCTCATACCAACGCTACTATCCATTAGTTAATTCCGATAAACGCTCGTTTCAACTTTTTATTTAAGTTATTTGCTTTGTTTATATAATATTTATACGTTTCATGATAGATATTTTCCTTAGTTTTATCAAACTTTTGTTCAACTTTTTACCAGTTATTGCACATGCCAAAAATGTCTATAGTTCCCATAGATTATCATGAATTATCATGAAAATAGGTGGAATTTACCAACAAATCTTCAACAACTGACTGCAACGTTGACAAACGTGTGGAATTTCATGCAAATACGTCATCCTGTTTGAATCAAGTGCCAGTCATTATTACCATTTATTTGTGTAATTGGTCAAAACCCTTTGTCTCCCTCTTCTCTATTAATAAATTCATATTACGTGTTCCGACAAGGTATCACGATCTCCTACGACATGGAATCCGGACAGCTCGTCATCTCTCAATCGGTCAACGAGTCCATACCAGATGACCTCTGTCTCTATCTCGAGTTCCGTATCGCTGAGCTGCAACATCGGAACGATTCCTGCCTCCGAGTCGGTCAGGTGCTGGAAATCAAGGATGGCGCCAAGGATAAACAGCTCTGGATTGTCGCCTGCGGACGCGGGCTTTGTGGCACGGCGTCTCCAGTTGTCATACCAACGACTGAATCACTAAGAACACAAACTACCATGACTACAGAAGAATCGTATAACATATTGGAAGGTATTAACCCCCCAAAAAAACAACAACAAACAAACAAACAAACAAACAAACAATCGTAAATTCATTTGAACAGTAAAGGACATAGATACATAAATAAATTAATAAACACATGAATTAAAATAAATCCGAGGGGCGCACCAACTGACTTGATACACATACATTATTAGTAATGAGAACATTACCTTCCACGGAACGCTTAGCAACTTTCCAAGTAGTGCATCTTAATTCATGTTGAGAACACTGGTTGATCCGTTGGACACGGCAAACATGTAATATTGTCATAAGATTATAAGTTATAATTACATACATTTACCATTTAATGGAGTCATAATCTGGACACAACTAGTCGATTGTACATGTTGTGTATTTTTGTTCTTGACCGTACAGACCAGACTTTCTTGATTGTGACTTCAAGTTCAGCGGCGGGATTTGTCCTCTTTTGCGCCGTTTGTCTGATTGTTGCCTGTTGTGTTCGAACCGGTAAGACTTATGCGAATAGTGCATTGTCAACATAAATGATGAAATATAATTAGATCACTTGGCACGTTCAGATTTCCGAATTTGTAAAGGAATAATGAAGTTATATGCATTACATGTTAGTATTAACAGAATCAGTAGTATGCCACATAACAACAACGTTTATTACACTCACTTTTAAATGATTTTTCTAATAATGTATTGTTAACATTAAATTAAATGTATGACTGCGTCATGAAACGCACATACAACATACAGCAAACGTATTGGATTCCTGATTTGAGACATGCTTGTGAATCTCTTTTCCCTTGCCTTTTACAGTACGCAATAAGAGAAAGTCTGATCACACCTACAGCTATCAAATGGCACCGCTCCATTTAAAGGGATAGTTGAATTTTGGTATAGAGGGCGCTATACAAAACAATTTTGTTTTGAATTAATGAAAAACTGAGTGTCAAATTCGAAAGAGCATACAATTTTAATGGCAGAATCAACTTTATTTGATCAAAATCGGTTCAGAAATGGCTGAAATATCCAAAAACATTACCATTTGGAATAAATGTGGGGCCCCACAATTATTCGATAATTTTTAACCAGCCATTACAAAAATCGAAAAAAAAATTCCTTTGTTCAAAAACGTACAAAAGAGGTTTTTAAATATTTCTTAGTTATCTCTCTATCTAATCACGATTTCAACAAAACATCAAATGTACACTATTTTATTTAATATGGTTGAAACCGATGAGTGTGTAAAGAGCACCCTGTTGAGTTTTAAGGGATCTTTTTGAATGATAACATGCTTTTTACTCAGTCATTTGAAATGTTTTATTCGCTTCGAGCATGGTGGAGTTATAACTATTCATTTGTAATATTATGGTGCAGGTTTTGGTTACTTAAATTCTGTTGACCAAAATTGTACTCTCGTTACCAGAACTCAACTATCCCTTTAAACTTATTTAAGAAAAGGATATGGTTTATAGAAATCAATCACACGAACTTTTCACTAACAATTTAAATGCATATATAATTTTGGAAACATGTTGATGTGTCAGTCCTGTCCCGTTTCCTTTTGAAGTACGAAAGAAAAGACGGCCACACCAACCCGTACAGCGTAGTCTACCTGCCATACCCGTACCAGCAGTTCCTTCTCCCATGGACTCTTCCCCTTCTACTTCCGATGATATAGTAAGTGCTAGTACAATATTGAATAACCCAGTGATGTGTGGGGACATCTGGAAATAAACGTAAACATTGTTATTATTGTAAAAATTATTACTGTTTTTATATTATGGCCATAGAGTGGCATATTATGAGTTTTTGTGTACGAATACCATCCTTCGTTCGACATATATTATCAATTGGCATAATTCCGTTCCAATAACAATTTATTATTTTTTCTGAAATTTTGCCAATATGGAGTTATATACGATTATTTTGGCGTTTTGGAAACTCTCCGAGGGGTCAATGCTCTTATGTACATTCCCAGTAAAACACACAGTGATTTATATCAAGTTCAGTGTTTAATGCTGGTGAAAGTGTTTAATAAAAACTAACACTAGCCTTAACACAGAATTTGTAATCACTCATTGTGTATATTATTAATAGGTGGAGTATCACGTCATACAGGATACGGGCGAGATAGGCGAGATGTCTTCCAAACTATCCATCAACATACCAAGGTATCAACCTTTACTGGGACCAGTTGTTCCTGCTAACCAGCCCGGTTTCGCTGATGCTCCCCCTTCGATGGAGTGTGTATCCGTGGAGCAAGAGGTCGCCACAGAGGTGTCAGCGAAAGGGTTGGAGACTTATAACACTGAAATCATCAAACTTGTACATACCTACCACTCACGGGATACGGATGATGATACTGGTGACGGTGATTGTTATAAGGATCTAGAAAGTACTTATGCATCAATTAACAAACCCTTAAAGAAGGAATGCTATTCTGAAGACAAGAAGGAGATGTTGGACATAACGAGCAGCATCGGAGATCCAGATTATCTGGAACCAATACAAAATTAGATGCTTTCGTCACCTTCAGTTGGTGATGAAACTGCTCTGTAAGTAGGAATTACAAAATGTTTGCATTTCTATGAAAAAAACAAGTATTTTACAGGGCAATTCGGAAAACATGTTAATCAATAAGGCTCATATAAAGACAAATACATCATGGTATAACACGTGTCACTAATATTAGTCTTGAATACATTACAGATCAACGCGTCATACTGGGAATTAGGGCCCTGGATATTGAACAAAGAAGTGCTTGGAACATTTAACCCCTTACCATTAGGCTCAAAGTTTGTCCATTGCTGTCTCACTCTTTTCTGAAAAATCTTTTAGAGTATTTTTTCCGCACAAGCCACCTCTCGCGATCTTGGTTGTCCTACAATGAATACGTGTTTTGGTTTTAATGATGTGATTTGTATATTGTAGTAAACACATTTCATTTAAAAAAAAAATATATATATATATGATATAAACAGACTACTGACTTTCGGACTTTTGGGCATGATGGAGTTAGAATCATTAGTTTGCAATGATATGGTGCAAGTTTTGATTACTAAAATTAATTTTCACCAGAACTGTACTATTCCTTCAACAGTCTACAGTATGTAGCAATCTTGAATGATAGGAAGCATATTTTGGTTTGTAAGACCACCTGAAATGCCTATGTTTGAAAAATTAGTGAACATATATAATTCGCTTTATTTTGATTTATTGAAATGCTTCAGTGGTATGAGAGTATGCATTTTTATATACAGTCATGATTACAATTATGTCAATCATGTCAGAAACATATCATGAACTGACAAGGACTCATTTAGAAGTATAACAATACAAAACCCTTAAATAAATGAGATAAATGAGACTATACATCGATATAATGATGCAGTGCGATTTCCCATGTGTGATGGGCTAATATCAGTTTTGAAATATTGGCCCTATCGTAATCATTATGTAAAGTGTATTTGTATACATGTTAGTATTGTTATTCTCACAAGATATATTTTTGGAAAATAAATACTTCCAAACGTTCTACTCAATTTACCCTCCAGCCCATCCCTCACCAAAAATGGCTTTAAAAAAGGATTATGGTCATGACCGATGACTTTTAACACATACCGTACTGACCGGCGTAATCGCCGCATACTTTTTCCTTTAAAATTAGATGTGCTGGAGTGAACGCGTGTGTATGAATAACACTAGCACAGCTTGTGTTTTTCTATAAGACTTAATTTCTGATATTCGTTGGGTGTGTTTGTGTGTGTTTATCGTGCCAAACACGGGTAAATATATGCATTCTGAAATTGAATGCACACACATTATATATATTTTTTTTAACGTGAGTCTTATTCCTCCAAATTATATACATATAACATTTACAATTGAATATACATTAACAAAATATGTCCGCTAACATCTCGTTCATAAACAGTGAATATAAACATTACAATTTTAATGAAAGAAAGTAGGAATGATTACCTTACATACATAAACAATAACAAATCAACTGTATATTCAATTCACTGACTCCATGGAATCTATATTATAATTTGAGTAAGGAAATCCTTTGATATTTAAAAACTTTTTGGGTTTTGCACTCCTGGGGCTGAAAAAATTCCACGTGTCATTCGTTCTGACTGCAGATCATTCTAAAGGTTTTCGATTTTTTAAATAAGTTGTTTGAAATCTCGAAATGAAATATAAAAACTCAAAATAGTTCTCGAAAGAGGATGGCGTTGGCATGCTTAGTATAGCTACGCACAACATATTACCAAAGATCCTGTATCTTTAATATTACATTACAAGCAGTCGATTAATTCCGCAGCGTACGTACGTACTTGTAGTGTACCGTGAGTCTACGGATATGTAAACTTACCATAATTATGTCGATGCAAGCCTGGCGCTGGCTGACATGACATTGACCCTAAATCATAGACAACGCAGTTGTCAGCTGCTGTTGTCAGTTGCTGCTGCTGTTGCTGTTGCTGTTGCAGTTGCTGTTGTCAGCTGCTGCTGCTACTGCTGTTGTCAGTTGTCAGCTGCTGTTTGGAGCAGTTCAAGGTGGCTCTTGAAACAATTTAGTTCCCTTTACAGGAACTGTACCGCATAGAGCTGTATATAACAACTCTATGCTTTTCCCTCATCTAGATGCTGAACAGGCGTTGATGAGTATTACCATAGAACTAGAACGCGCGCAATCTGCACAAAAGACGTGTGGCCGTGGGAGCGGAGTATTTTCCATTGCAACCTCAGGCCTGTGGCGCACATCATGTCAGGTCTGTCAAAAACTTGAGTAGATTATTAAAACGGTAAGTA
>JBAMJV010007313.1:0-35357 GCA_037951105.1 Echinarachnius parma | reverse complement strand
AAGTGCTAATACTAAATGTTAAGAGTTAAATTGCAGTTAGCCCCTAATTTAAATCATTAAAATGGTTCATTGTTAACCTGTTTAGTGGAGATATATCAATTTTAGTGCAATCTCCATATACCCCTGCCAAAGTTATATTGGGAAATCCCAATGGAATGATTTGCTTCTTTTGCCTACCGGTATTCAGGACTTGATGGTCAGGGCCCATATTCATAAAAGCCCACCATTGATAGTTTCATGCTAAATCTATTTGGATGATGTGGCTTTGTAACAAACACATCCACAACCTTTTATTTGATAATTAGTGTTAACTATAGTAAGTACATAAACCAGGAAAATAACATTCACTGGGGTCTGACATAAAGACTATACTCTCCGTCAATGGCGACATAGTACGCGCGCACACATAGGCTAGGATAGGATAGATAGGATAGATAGATAGATAGGATCAGGTTAATTAAACCAATTTTCTCCAGGGCCCATAAGTTCATAAAACGATAAAAAGCATAAATATATTTTTAGATGATATAGGATTAATTATTTCCAACTATTATTACATAGATAAATGCCTTCCCGTTGCTTCCTAGGCCCTATTACAAGGCTGTAGTGAGGTCACCAGGTCACCAGACGGCCCAAGAATGCGCATGGATTGGAATGATAGTAAACTGGTCTGATGATAATAAACATGAAGGAAAATAACATTCACTTGGGTCTGACATAAAGACTGTACTCTCCGTCAATGGCGATAAATATAGTACGCATGCTGCTACTACTATACTACATACATGTACACGGACTAAAAATAGAAGCAACATTTAGCACTAATACTATGATAATGATATCCCACAAAAGATGCCATCTGGTCGAGAAATTGATACGTAATACAATCATGTGTGCATTTTAAATCTATTCAATAATGATGCATACAATGCGAGGGCGTATCCATTTAAAGTAAGGGACCAACCCCACCCCACCCCCCCCCCCCCCCCCCACCTCCGGTGGTGCTTACAATAATTAATGATAACAACATGATACCCCCTAATCGGACCATTAAATATGGTTGGGAAATAATCATAATGCGTGCATTATTTAAATGTCTTCATTACACGATGATGTGGCAATTACCCCGTAGTACGTATGCTGGGCCAGAAAGCGCACCCTATAAATCGGGGCATAATTATGCAATATTGGAATTATCATATCATGCGTGCAGTTTAAATAGATACATTACACAGTGTGATGGCGTATCCAGCAGTAAGGGAACCCCCCCCCCCCCCCCCTCCACCCTTCCGGTGGCGCTTGCAATAATGAATGATAATATGATATGATATCCCCTAAATCGGGCCATATGGTTAGCAAATAACCATAATGTATGCAGTTTAAAATGCCCATTCACGACATACAGATGTGGGGTACCCCGTACATGTGACGGAGGGAGCCAGGAAGCCCCCCCCCCCCCCCCCCCCCACAAAACAACAAAAAAAAGAAAAAAGAAAAAAAGAAAAAAACAAGTGGTGCTTATAATAATGGTGACAACAAATCGGGTATAGGAGAAAATTATAATGACTGTCTGCATTTCAAATCTCCCTTTATACCATGGTTACACCATGGCGTATCCACCATCAGTATGGGTGTGGCACCGTGTACGCCCCCACAAGGCCACAACCCCTAGTGGCGCTCACAATAATGATTAATGGTAACATAATATCCCCTAAAAGGGCCATATGGTTAGTAAAATGATGTACACTAAGGCAGTAAGGGATGGGACCTTCAAACAATCAATGAAACATTATTCAGTGCAGTTCAGTTTAATTTCATTTGTTTTGTTAATGTCTGCGCCGGAAGTGGAGACAACGGGGTAAGCCCCCCAATATGATTGCACGGGGGGGGGGGCAACAATTTTGAAAATTTAGAGGTGCATTGAATTATTTTGTTTGAAACTCGATGGAGACGCCCCTTTTCTATAATCAATATTGTCCAAATCTAATCCCAGCAATGGTTTGGACCATGATATTGATCATATATTCTGCTTTAATACTTCCATATAAAACGTGATGACTGCGCAGCTCACCCCACCCCACTTTACGCCCCCAACCCACCCCACGTTACGCCCTAACCCAACCCACGTTACGCCCTAACCCAACCCACTTTACGCCCCACCCAACCTCACTTTACGCCCCACCCAACCTCACTTTACGCCCCCAACCCACCCCACTTTACGCCCTAACCCAACCCACTTTACGCCCCACCCAACCTCACTTTACGCCCCCAACCCACCCCACTTTATGCCCTAATCCAACCTCACTTTACGCCCCAACCCACACCACTCAACGCCCCAAAGGGCCCAACCTACCCCACTTTACACCCCCAGCCCACCTCATTTTACGCCCTTCACCACAGCCCACTTTACGCCCTTCACCAAACCCCACCTTACGCCCCAACCAACTGCACACCAGCCGACTTTACGCCCCCAACCCAGCCCACTTTACGCCCTAACCCACCTCACTTTACGCCCCGCACCCCACCCCCCTTTACGCCCCCACCGCACCCCACCCCATGCACTTGATGACGCCCCCGTCTATCAATAATAATATTAATGATACGCCATTGATGCTGTTCGCAACACTTTTACTGACAAGATATACCATTACTGCCGGTAATTACAAAAAAAAAAAAAAAAAAAAACCCACACCCCTCCCACGTGTTTGACACCCAATACATTTTTTTTTTGTTTTAGTTATAATTATTTTTATCCGCATGGAGAATATGAAACCGTTAACCGCTTATATTATTTTGTAGTGTATTATGATATCGCCCAACCGCATTCGTGGACCAATTTTATTTGTCTAAACTAACTAGAAACTACTTATGTATAATGCTAATAAGCAGGTATTATAATTTGCTGCTTTCCTTCCTTTTGCTGGTAATTGGAGATGGGAACTCTATATACGTGTACAAAAATACATTATTTTCATATCAATGCAATTAATACACCACGATTCTGGTTCTGCCATAGGAACACCTACATGTATATATACGATATTGGATGATATCCTAAGCCCATCCTGAGCCGTCTGAACATAACCCATTCATAAATCTTCATAAATCTTCCAAATTACAAATAATTATGTTTAGAAATGAATTATTCCACAACCCGCAATATTTAAACATAAGTTTAGCTAAAAGAGAATCTTCATAAATATAGGAGGGATCATTTTGTTGTACTTGTAGTATTATGTGTGTTTGAGGGTGGCTGTTAGTTGAACAATGGATGATATTGCTAAAGACATACACGTATTTTGGACAATTATGTGCATCAGCCATAATAAGAATAGGTTGCAAGTGGTGTAGACCCAGTTTGGACTGTGGCGAATTTATTTTATCCCTGTCCGCTTCAAACCCCACTAACCTGTTACCCCACTAATCTGTCTAACCCCTGTTGGCTGCCATACCACACAGGTTAGTGGGGTTATACACTAGCGGGCAGGAGCGGACAGGTATAAAATAAATTCGCCAGTCCAAACTGGGCTGGGGGGGGGGGGGGGGGGGAGGGGGGGGGAGTGGGGGTCGTTGCGGAAAGAGATACAATCGATTGTAAGTTACAATTAATTGTCAGTCAGAACAATTTTGCGCATTTCAACCAATCAGATTTGAGCATTGAGTCTGATTTTCAATAATTATTATTGCAACTTTACAATCGATTGCATCTCTTTCTGCAACGGGGCCCTAGCTGGTCGGTATCCGCCATGATTTGTTTGAAATACCCAACTGTTGTAGCTTGTTTCATAAAAAAGTGACAAGGTTCTCGCCTTCCACTGGCCGTGGTAAAGTAATCTCACGGTATAATTATGTAATTCAATGTATTTCGATACCAGCATCCTTTGTGTATAATAAGTAACTTTCCAACTACAAAACTATGCTCGAATGTTCATTACAAAAAAGTGGCACGTGCTTATAATTATGTGAAGGTTCCTGCCTTCGGCTGACCGTTAATCAACCCCGTGCACGCGGCATTGTAATAATAATTATTATGTAATTCAAGGTCTGAATACCAGCAGAAATCTTATACAACGATTAACAAGCATAATCATGATTAACTTTACTCCCTTCCTACTTAGTTTGCTTATATAACAATGTCCCTTTTTTTTTGTGCACCTGAAACCGATACTTTTGAAGATTATTTTTAAAGGTATATAATATAGTCGCGAGTGTTGTTTTTGTTTCCTCCTAATTTCAGGATCAGTGTATTTCTGGTTTAATTAACAAATTTATTGATGCATTCATTTATTCAAGGTCGGAATCTTCATACATACAACGAACTGAATTGCGATTTTTATTGTATTTTACTGTATTTATATATTTTTTATTTTTTTGTTGGGGGGGGGGGGGGGGCGGGGGGCGGGCAGAGAGGGGATTTAGACACAATTCCGCCTTGTTGCATTGAACATTTTATTTTATTAGAAAGATGTCCTGGATGATCCGCTTTCTGAGTTTCTTTGTCATTCATATCTGAATCCAGATAATACTATATGAAACTTACATGAATTATAGCGCTATATCAAATAACCTATAGTATTACAAATATCTGTAATCGTTACACGCGATAATGAATTGGATAGACCTTCGCAAATTGTAAACTTTTATGACACCTGAAAACTGATACTTCATTTCCTTTAATACGTAGTCGGAAGTGTAATGGATATACATACCATCAACTTTTTCTTCCGACCGCTCTATAGACCACCGCGGCCATGAAAGTTAATTATTTCTCTTGTTTATTTACATTATATAACATTTTGTGAGATCTATATAAGCGGGTCAGTTTTTTCATAATGTACTCAATTAGAACATGTAAAAAAGAGAGCGTAGTTCGTATATCGACAGGTTGGGTTTTAGCTACCAGCATATTGATACAGAATGATAAAGAAACCATGCTTTATTAATAACCATTTTAGTTTTTTTTTCTTTGACTGCGTCATTTGATACTATGATCTTAAGTTCGTCAATTAATTTTTTATTGTAGTCTTATAATTTACTAAAGTCTTTTATTAAAACGAAATTAAAGAAACGTTGCCTAAGTTTCTTACATGAAGCATTCACAATCACTATAAAATGAGGGTATAGAAGACGATAAACCCAATCAGCTGCCATAATATGTAGTGTTAAAGGGATCTAGTTGGGAACTAGGACTAGGGAAACTGTTTGTAGCATACTAAATTGCACCATTTGAAATGCACTTAGCATGGAACTAAGCTCATCATCATCATCAAGTTCAGGTGGCGCTGTAAAGCGCTGCTCTGGTCTTCACGAGAGCACGCCATGCAACTCTGTCCTCTGCCAAGAACTAAGCAAGCGTGGTTTTATGAATTTGGTCCCAGGTTACTTGCTTACTACCATATCGTCAGTTGAGAAAGAGAAAAGGGCCAAGCCACTTTTTGTACTTCAGAGATTATCATGTTTAAAGTGATGCCTGTAAAGTGTCTAACTCTGTGGTAAGAAATACTCTTTTTCACAACGCAAAATTCAAAGTTACTTACATACTTTACTTAATTATTACTTAAAGGGACAGGTCCACTTTTACAAAACGTCTGAACAGCTTTCAGTTGACGGATGGGGATCAATGTAACACGCAATAAAAAAATCAGAGCGAACAGCCCTCTAATTTGGATTCAACGAATGAAAAACGAATGCGTCCCTCCATTTAAACTATATATCGGTCAATAAAGGAGTTCAACTGATTTAGCATAATATTACAACAATATAGTACTAATTCTCGTAAAGGTATTGTGAAGCCGACATTTGTTAACGTATGTCACGGAAAAAGATCTCAAAAAGAAAGAATATATAATTACATGTAGTCAGTTTAAGCGATGTTTGGGTATTTTGCTTGGTAAACGCTCACACATTAGTACGTATGCGCGAGTCACGTAGCTAGCCCGGGTCACGTAGGGGTCATGCATACCGATCTGGCATTCCGTGAAATCTATGTACAAACTTACTCACCGGCCGAAAATATGTATGTACCTAATTAACCGACGTCCCTCAGTTTATTCAGTTTTAGGTCTATAACTCCACGAAAAAGAGATTTCAAGCCCTAATTTTTTCAGGCATGCTATTAAATGACATTTCCTTTCATATAAGACAATAACCTCGCAACTTTTGAATTTTGGCTTGCAAAAGTGGATCTCTCCCTTTAAAGGGATGCCTGAAAAAACTCCACGAAAATTACTTGGAGCTTCCTCGTTTCTCTTCTACCGTGTTGTTTAGCTTATGATAAGAGAAGAATGAAATAGGGTTAGATTTTTTCAAATGCCCCTTTAGTATGACGATATCTATCATTGATAATCATTCAGCTAAAGAGCATTAATGAACGGTCATAAACCTCATAAACGTCATACAGTAATGCGTTGTAAAAGCTGACGCATATTTTCGCTTTTTTAACCAGGAAAGCAGTGTTCTTTTTCAATGAGACTTTCACACATCATTCGGACATATCTACTGTTTGTAATAAATACTACCAAAAATTATAAATAATAGAACCGTGGTTCCAACCAAAAATAATGACATGAAGATTGTACACCCCTCTTATTCTCATCCCAAGATAAATATTATATAGTTTACTTAGAGGGTCAACCTTAAAACTATTGTTATAAAAGACCATTGGTTTTTATATTTCGTGCAGTGAATGTAATTATAAATACTGAGAGATACATGGGTGCTACATGTATGATGTATGATTGCTTAATTATTTTGATGGCCTGTTTGTGGAACTCACCGCCTGTACATATAAATGTGTACATTTTGTAAATTAAACTACATAATACAAATGTAAAATTTCTCACTTGTATTCTATGTTGAAAGATTTAGATCAATAATTTCTAACTAAATGACTTGCATATTAAAGCTCTGCAGGCTGGGTTGAGAGCAGCAAATGTGGATAAAGTGTCTTGCTGAAGGACACACATGCCGCGGCTGGGAATCAAACCCACGACCCTCGTATTAAAAGATGAAGGCCCCGAACAAATTTACCATGACACTCCCAGATTGACCCCCTGCTCACTACGTTCATTAGCCGACAGATCTATGAACAACTTCACCTCGACTCTCACTAGTTTTCTTTGCTCATTTGTGAAGTGACTAATTAAATATTCAGAAGAAAACAAACTCGGTAAATAATAGTAATAATAATGGATATTTATAGTCAGGGATACCAGTTGGTTTCTCCAGATGAGCCTGAAAAGAGACCCAGACATATGGAAAGGTGCCTGAAATCAGGCTATAGCCTGAGAACTGGCATCCTTATAGAGTGCAAATTGCAATGACCCTCTCAGGCCTATTATAATTACCCTAATGAATGGATACAAACCGCAACCATTCCTGCACAAAATAAAGTATAGAATTTCACAAATGCTATAAAAAAAGAGAGTAAGACACATGCATACAAATTACATTAATATTTTCTGAGTATTTATTTTGACATCATGTAATCAGTAATGCATGATTCAATACAATATCTTATTCTTGTTGGAGTTATCAAAGAACACTTTAATAAACAAAATATGCACAGTTAAATGTACAATAAATCTTATTCTTCTATTTCTATTAAGACAAAATTGATTAACAAATAAAATATTCATAGGCATTGCTAGGCACAAGAACAAAAATATTATATTTAAGAAATTAAGTAATTTCTAACCACTGATAGATTTATGTAATTATATTACTCACAGAAAATATGATAAACACAGTTTAGCAATAGCATTTTCTCATGATTTACAATGAAGAAAATGGTAGCAGGGTAGCAGTATGAAAGGATCTCATAAATACAATGTAAAGTACACACAAATTACATATAAATGTTCAATTAATACACAGTTAACAAATAAGGTACATTCAATATGATATTATATATTAAATTGAATTGTTATAATACACTTCTCAAAACCAAGCAAATAGCTTTGCACACATCTTTATTTCTTAGCTTCTACTATACAGGGTGGCCCCCCAAAACGGAATGGGGCACTTACCAAAATAAAGTAACAAAATGATGATGTCCATCGGGATAGGCTGTCTTTTCCAATGAAAATCTATACCAAGAACAGTAATTTTGGTCGTGTAGTTTTTGTTTTAGTGCGCTCTTAGTGACACCATGTCGGGTTCCCATTGTTGTCAAATTTTACCAAGTCAGTGCCTGATAAATCGCACTTACTGCCCGTCATAGCATCGAACAACGAGCAATACGCGCGTCATTGTTAGTGTGCATTCAGCTGTGTGCCGAGAGAATGGGCATGGTTGTTCGATGATATGACGGGCAGGAAGTGCGATTTATCAGGCACCGACTTGGTCAAAAATGACATTAAACAAAAACTACACGACCAAAATTACTGTTCTTGGTATCGTTTTTCATTGGAAAAGATACCTTATCCGATCGACATAAACATTTTGTTACGTTATTTTGAGACGTGCCCTGTTCCGTTTTTTGGGGGCCACCTAGTCTATGATCTAGACCCTCGATCGCATGCTGAAAATAATCCCACTGCCCATAATAGATAGCCGCCAACGAGAGAGATCTGCACAACAGCAGTGATGGCTGCCAGCGAGGCTCGTTAGCAGCGATCTTTGATGTTATGCAGACCTCTCTCGTTGTGCAGATCTCTCTCGTTGGTGGCGCTATATATTGTGGGTGGTAGGAGCTAGTTCAGCATGCGATCGAGGGTCTCGATCCTAGACTAGGGGCCACCCTGAAATTATACACAAGTTATCATTCAGCAGGCCATTACAGTTTCTGACAGTGGCTGCTTTTCTTGTTTCCCTTTGGCGGTCACTATCCAAAAGCTTGTACAACATAGTTATTGAACAAAGTACTGTGCTAAGAGCTGTTGTTTTATTGTTATTAATGAACATACATGTACATGTATGTAAACCACTTTGTCAGATACCATAAAAGACTTTAGACAATTAAGTAAAAACTATGATCTATTTATAGAAAACGAGTGAAAGACTTTAATAAAGCTAGTTACTGAAAAATAAAATCACTATATCCAGCTAGTATTATGAAAAAGAAATTATAATGTAAACACATGAAAAGAATTTAAATTTGCACTTCCAATTCACCATACAAACAAGTGAAACACAATTACATGTAATCGTCACAGACATTTACGTTTTATGAAATAATAATGCATTGAATGTACATGTACCAAACTTCAGACAAAGTCTTCATTATAATTCATAGAATGGTCAATTTGGGTTATATGTTATATCCCACATCACTCTTAACCCTTTCAGAACTGCTTGGTTTTGCTATCATGTATTCTCCATACACCCAAACCAGAGTATTTGCGAGACCAGTCCTTTATGGGTTAACCCTGTGCAAATAAGAACAAGACAATTGGATACAAAAAGGCAATACTGCATTCAACTGGACAATATTTCATAAAAAAATTTAAGTACTGCTTGGTTGTGTGCTCTACAAAGTTTACAAAGTAAATATATTTATCAGTTATAAAATACACACTCTGTCTTGACTAAATAGGAAGAACACTTCAAACTGTTCAGTAGCATACATGTAGTTAAAGGGGTAGTTTAGTTTTGGTAGAGAGGGCGCTGCACATCACAATTTTTTTGTGAGGTAATGAAAAACTGAGTGTCGAATTTGAGAGAACATGCAATTTTAATGGCAGAATAAACTTTATTTGGTCAAAATCGACCCAGAAACGGCTGAAATATCAATAAATATATCTGATCTTATAATTATTTGGGGCCCAAATAATTAGATGATTTTTTGAAAAAAATAAAAAAATGCTTGCACTTTTTCAAAAATTTTCAAAAGCGTTTTTTAAATAGTTGTTGATGATCTCTCTATTTAATCATTATATTAATAACATATCGCATGCATAATTTTGTATGAAAAATGGTTGAAACAAATGCCTTATAAAAAAGCGCCCTCTTGTGTTGTAATGGCTCTTTTTGAATGATAACGGGCTTTTTACTTATTCGTTTGTAATTGTGTATACCTTTCGAGCATGGTGGAGTTATAACTATAAGTTTATAATGTTACTGTGCAGGTTTTGGCTACTAAAGTTCAGCCTTACCAAAACTAAACTACCCCTTTAAGCATTTTACTGACAAAAATCTTGAAAGACTCCTTGATGGAAACGTATGAAACAATTATAATGGTCACCATTCATTATAATTTTCATCATGATAATGGAAATGCTTGTATAATCTCTAAGCACTTTACAAGGCATTATTACCCTGGTCATTTTCAAAAGGCACAGTATCAATTGGCACAGCTATCTTGTGCACATTCTCATCTCCCAGGAGAGCATGCTAGCCACAAGCAACCATATTGGCCTACAGTATCTGCAGACTAGTTTACACACGACAAGTTACCAATATACTGTATACTCCTGGGGGTGTTTCACAAAGTTTCTAAGTTGAACTTAACTCTAAGTTGGACCTAACAATTATGGTAAGCTGTTAGTTTCTTTGCACAATTGTTGAAACAGTTATTTTTAAAAGGCATACTACATTTTGATAAAAATTAGTAATATTTGTAATTATCAAGGAGCCTTGATGCTTTTAAATATGTTTTATTCCAAGGCTACAAATAGCCTACCATAATTTTAAGTTCAACTTAGGAACTGTGCGAAACACCCCCAGGGTAGAAAGCTACAATTTGAATTAACGGCCTTGCTGAAGAACAAAAATGTCAAGGTATCAATCATTTCAAACTTTGAGCCTCATGAATGGAACTTGAAGCGCCCATTTAATTGGGTTACAACATTTGCTTAAGCCCTCCGCACACAGAGCCGACTCGACTCAATCCGACTGGTTTTCAGTCAGGCTAGAGTCGGTTTCACTCAGTCGAGCTAATTTAACATGTTAAATCGGCTTCAAATGATTTCCGACTGGCTCTTGACTGGCGGAACAAGATTCCTGAGGCAACGTATACTGAGCTGAACCGACTGAAAACCAGTCAGATCGGGTCGAGTCGCTCTTTGTGCGGAGGGCTTTACTTGTATTAT
This sequence comes from Echinarachnius parma, assembly GCA_037951105.1. NCBI lineage: Eukaryota > Metazoa > Echinodermata > Echinoidea > Clypeasteroida > Echinarachniidae > Echinarachnius > Echinarachnius parma. The sequence continues at coordinate 24,327 of JBAMJV010007313.1, read as the reverse complement.
GTTCAACAGAGCCCCATGAAATTACAAAGTCAAAAGCCATCTACTATGTTCAAATTTCTACATTCTATAATATTATGTGCAAACTCTAAAAAGTATTCACAAATGTATAGCTGGACAATGTACATACTGTAGTTATTGCGAAGTCAATTAATGCTCATGATAAAAATAGATGCAAAACATTCTATCAAAGTACTACAATCAAATCCAACATGTAAACCTGAATTTCATTTGTACTTGGCAGTTGAAGTGTTGGTCTACAAAATGTTGGTTATAATTATATACTCTCACCCACAAGATACTGTAAGTAAATCATCTGTATAATAAAATCTAGTATTAAAAGGGAAGGAAACCCTGGAATTTTCGCTTGCTGTAACTGATAAGTCCGGAATTCCTGTGACTTCTAGTCGTATATTTCCTTCTTTGGTATCACTAATAGTGGAAATAATCAATGTTTTTGAAATCACTATCAACTGTTTTGACTGAGCACTGGAGGCTGCCATGTTTCTGTATGAAACATCATCTGAGAGCACTAACAAAAGCGGGTCGTGTAATCGCTGTTGTTGAATCTGCTGCTTTGTCAGTGGTTACGTAACCCGCTTTTGTTAGTGCAAGCTCATTATGCGCTCAGATGACGTTTCATATGGCAGCCTTCAGTGCTTAGTCAAAACAGTTGATAGTGGTTTCTAAAACATTAATAATTTCCATTATTAGTGATACCCAAGAGGAAATATACGACTAGAAGTGACAGGAATTCCACACTTATCAGTAACAAGTAAGAATTCCAGTGTTTCCTTCCCCTTTAAGCAAAAGGAGAAAATACAATTAAATGGAAAGTGATCCTATTTTAAAACTGAACAAATAGAACATTTCCCATGAATGTTAGTCATATTTAAACATCTAAGTGGTTTAAATATCAAAGGGATCTAGTAACTTTGTTGACATGTGCAAAAAGTGATGAATGGTTGATGCAATGTATATTGTTGTTATCTCATATGTCCACAGGGTATTGTGTGAACATTTCAAGTCAAATGGACATTGTATGGCCAAGTAATGAGCAAAAATGCAAAGTGATATTCAGTAACTCACTGCACTCACTTTGTTCAATCATACATATCTTTGTAACGAAAGGGAAATTTGAAAAACCGAAACCTGTCCTGTGATTTTATTGTTAATACGAATACAATAAGGTATAAGGGAACCGCTAGAATTAAAATGTTATTTTGAGGATTTGGACAATGTTACTAAGTCCCTTTAAAGCATTATACCTATACCACATACTGCACTTGACAATTAAAGTGCCTCATTAACTTGATAAGGTTTTTCCAAAAGTGATATTTTACATGTAGATATTTGATATGTGATAGTTTCATAGAAAAAGAACACTTAATACCTAGTAAAACAAAAATAAATGTATGTCAGATTTTATCATTTACTGCCCATTGATTTTAACTATACAGTAAAAAAGCAATCCAAATTAATAAGGGAGGCATTCAAAAAATCAAACCCATTTCATTATTCCGTTACCATGAAGCCAAACAACAAGGTACAGTAGAAGAGAAGTGTGGAAGCTTTGGGTTGAAATTGACAAAGTTAACCCCTTGACCATGGGAACCGAATGGGTTGTGTACAAAGTCTATGGGGATTTCATAAACTCGTTGGGAACGGGTTAATTGATCACTACCAACATTTTCCCTTTCAGTATTGCAATAAAATGTTGTGATAAATCAAACTGAATGCTTATTACTTTGTGGAAGTGAAATGAAAAGTAACAGAACCATGATTTATAACCCTTCTGGGTTCTACACCAGTGACAAAATAAACCAGGGGCTCAGGGGGATTAAGCCCCCAAAATGCCAAAAAGAGCCCCCCCCCCCAAAAAAAAAAAAGAAGAGAAAAATCATAATAGAGCCCTGTAAATTTTCCAAGAGTTCAGTGAATTGATTAAGCCCCCCAAATGCCCCAAAAGGGCCCCCAAATTCATAAAAGAGCCCTGTAAATTTGCCAAGAGTTCAGTGAATTGATTAAGCCCCCCAAATGCCCCAAAAGGGCCCCCAAATTCATAAAAGAGACCTGTAAATTTGCCAAGAGTTCAGTGAATTGATTAAGCCCCCCAAATGCCCCAAAAGGGCCCCCAAATTCATAAAAGAGCCCTGTAAATTTGCCAAGAGTTCAGTGAATTGATTAAGCCCCCCAAATGCCCCAAAAGGGCCCCCAAATTCATAAAAGAGCCCTGTAAATTTGCCAAGAGTTCAGTGCAAAACAAATTTTGAATTGCTTATTTCAGGCAGCCGAGCTGGAAAAGTAGCACTAAAAAATACTTAAGCCCGGCGCAGACAGAGCCGACTCAACCCGATTCGACTGGTTTTAATCAGGCTAGAGTTGGGCCAGGTCGGTCGGAGCAGATTTATCGTTTTGAATCGGCCCCAACTGGCATCCGACTGTCTCTCGACTGGCAAAATGTGTGTCGCGAGGCACTGAAAACTGAGCCGATCGGAATGACAACCAGTCGAGTCGGCTCTGTCTGCGCCGGGCATTATGTTGTCCCCTGTTCCACACTGGTTTTTGTATTCACATCACTAAGCAATCTTCGTCACTATCAATATCTTACTTAATTCATCTCTAAGTACTGCTCAATCTAAAAGTATGTTTGTATATATACATTATGTAGATTCTTAAACAAACAAACTGAATATCAGTTTCATTATTGCGTCACATTTCCTATAAAGGCACACTTATGATTCCAACATTGTCTAATTATGCAGGTATAATGAAGTGCTTGTCTTTTTTTACAATCATAATCATCACATATTCTCGTATTTCCCCTAAATATATATTTTCAAATAAGAAACGTTCCCTGCTTGATGACATATTGTGTATTCCTAATAATCATCTTGTCAAAACAAATTTCTGATATTAGATTATAAATACAAAATTTTGCAATTTTACCAAGATTTGAACTCAAGATCCTATATTTGCCTGAAGTGTGCACAATCCATAATATTTTTGTATTCTTCAATAATTATCCCGTCAAAACACATTTCTTAAATTAGATTATAAATTAAATTTTACCACAAATTTTGCCATTCCACTAAGATGTGATCCTATCATATTTGCCTAAATTGTGCAGATATCATAATATTTTTGTATAAAACAAGTAAAACATGTATGCAAATAATTGCTCTGTGTATCATGGCGTATGATTAAGTACAAAAATGTCAAAGTTTCCAAGAATGTTGAAACCTTGATAGAGACTACATGAAATTATATAGTACCTTTAAAAAATCATCAAACACTGAATAGTTATAAATGCATTATCAAATGCTACAATAATTATAAATCAATTGCTGCTACAGGCAGGTTTTTAAAACACTTAATATTCATGGTATATTTAATATTGTAATGTGTTCTATGAAATAGTACTACACGTATCCATCAAAGTCTTCTACAAAAGCAATATATAAATCAAGCAATGCATGATTAAGCTAATTTGCCTGCCTAAACAGAATACACACATATCAGCCTTATTTAAGAATATTTCCTTTTTAATTAGGCAGCACTTCACACTTTCTAATTTATGGCAAGATCTTCTTGTATTCTTTCTCTTCTTCATTTGTTTGTTGAATCTGCCTCCTTAAATCATGCACATTTCTGCAGATTTATTTTCACAACATTGATACATCTTTAAAAATATACATTTCAATTTTAATATCACATTTTCAAAAAAGATATTTTATTCATATACATGTACCGTATTTGTCGGTGTATTAACCGCACCGCACCCCTAAAAAAAAAAAAAAAAAAGTGCGGTTAATACGGTTAAAGGGATGCCTGAAAAAACTCCACGAAAATTACTTGGAGCTTCCTCGTTTCTCTTCTACCGTGTTGTTTAGCTTATGATAAGAGAAGAATGAAATAGGGTTAGATTTTTTCAAATGCCCCTTTAGTATGACGATATCTATCATTGATAATCATTCAGCTAAAGAGCATTAATGAACGGTCATAAACCTCATAAACGTCATACAGTAATGCGTTGTAAAAGCTGACGCATATTTTCGCTTTTTTAACCAGGAAAGCAGTGTTCTTTTTCAATGAGACTTTCACACATCATTCGGACATATCTACTGTTTGTAATAAATACTACCAAAAATTATAAATAATAGAACCGTGGTTCCAACCAAAAATAATGACATGAAGATTGTACACCCCTCTTATTCTCATCCCAAGATAAATATTATATAGTTTACTTAGAGGGTCAACCTTAAAACTATTGTTATAAAAGACCATTGGTTTTTATATTTCGTGCAGTGAATGTAATTATAAATACTGAGAGATACATGGGTGCTACATGTATGATGTATGATTGCTTAATTATTTTGATGGCCTGTTTGTGGAACTCACCGCCTGTACATATAAATGTGTACATTTTGTAAATTAAACTACATAATACAAATGTAAAATTTCTCACTTGTATTCTATGTTGAAAGATTTAGATCAATAATTTCTAACTAAATGACTTGCATATTAAAGCTCTGCAGGCTGGGTTGAGAGCAGCAAATGTGGATAAAGTGTCTTGCTGAAGGACACACATGCCGCGGCTGGGAATCAAACCCACGACCCTCGTATTAAAAGATGAAGGCCCCGAACAAATTTACCATGACACTCCCAGATTGACCCCCTGCTCACTACGTTCATTAGCCGACAGATCTATGAACAACTTCACCTCGACTCTCACTAGTTTTCTTTGCTCATTTGTGAAGTGACTAATTAAATATTCAGAAGAAAACAAACTCGGTAAATAATAGTAATAATAATGGATATTTATAGTCAGGGATACCAGTTGGTTTCTCCAGATGAGCCTGAAAAGAGACCCAGACATATGGAAAGGTGCCTGAAATCAGGCTATAGCCTGAGAACTGGCATCCTTATAGAGTGCAAATTGCAATGACCCTCTCAGGCCTATTATAATTACCCTAATGAATGGATACAAACCGCAACCATTCCTGCACAAAATAAAGTATAGAATTTCACAAATGCTATAAAAAAAGAGAGTAAGACACATGCATACAAATTACATTAATATTTTCTGAGTATTTATTTTGACATCATGTAATCAGTAATGCATGATTCAATACAATATCTTATTCTTGTTGGAGTTATCAAAGAACACTTTAATAAACAAAATATGCACAGTTAAATGTACAATAAATCTTATTCTTCTATTTCTATTAAGACAAAATTGATTAACAAATAAAATATTCATAGGCATTGCTAGGCACAAGAACAAAAATATTATATTTAAGAAATTAAGTAATTTCTAACCACTGATAGATTTATGTAATTATATTACTCACAGAAAATATGATAAACACAGTTTAGCAATAGCATTTTCTCATGATTTACAATGAAGAAAATGGTAGCAGGGTAGCAGTATGAAAGGATCTCATAAATACAATGTAAAGTACACACAAATTACATATAAATGTTCAATTAATACACAGTTAACAAATAAGGTACATTCAATATGATATTATATATTAAATTGAATTGTTATAATACACTTCTCAAAACCAAGCAAATAGCTTTGCACACATCTTTATTTCTTAGCTTCTACTATACAGGGTGGCCCCCCAAAACGGAATGGGGCACTTACCAAAATAAAGTAACAAAATGATGATGTCCATCGGGATAGGCTGTCTTTTCCAATGAAAATCTATACCAAGAACAGTAATTTTGGTCGTGTAGTTTTTGTTTTAGTGCGCTCTTAGTGACACCATGTCGGGTTCCCATTGTTGTCAAATTTTACCAAGTCAGTGCCTGATAAATCGCACTTACTGCCCGTCATAGCATCGAACAACGAGCAATACGCGCGTCATTGTTAGTGTGCATTCAGCTGTGTGCCGAGAGAATGGGCATGGTTGTTCGATGATATGACGGGCAGGAAGTGCGATTTATCAGGCACCGACTTGGTCAAAAATGACATTAAACAAAAACTACACGACCAAAATTACTGTTCTTGGTATCGTTTTTCATTGGAAAAGATACCTTATCCGATCGACATAAACATTTTGTTACGTTATTTTGAGACGTGCCCTGTTCCGTTTTTTGGGGGCCACCTAGTCTATGATCTAGACCCTCGATCGCATGCTGAAAATAATCCCACTGCCCATAATAGATAGCCGCCAACGAGAGAGATCTGCACAACAGCAGTGATGGCTGCCAGCGAGGCTCGTTAGCAGCGATCTTTGATGTTATGCAGACCTCTCTCGTTGTGCAGATCTCTCTCGTTGGTGGCGCTATATATTGTGGGTGGTAGGAGCTAGTTCAGCATGCGATCGAGGGTCTCGATCCTAGACTAGGGGCCACCCTGAAATTATACACAAGTTATCATTCAGCAGGCCATTACAGTTTCTGACAGTGGCTGCTTTTCTTGTTTCCCTTTGGCGGTCACTATCCAAAAGCTTGTACAACATAGTTATTGAACAAAGTACTGTGCTAAGAGCTGTTGTTTTATTGTTATTAATGAACATACATGTACATGTATGTAAACCACTTTGTCAGATACCATAAAAGACTTTAGACAATTAAGTAAAAACTATGATCTATTTATAGAAAACGAGTGAAAGACTTTAATAAAGCTAGTTACTGAAAAATAAAATCACTATATCCAGCTAGTATTATGAAAAAGAAATTATAATGTAAACACATGAAAAGAATTTAAATTTGCACTTCCAATTCACCATACAAACAAGTGAAACACAATTACATGTAATCGTCACAGACATTTACGTTTTATGAAATAATAATGCATTGAATGTACATGTACCAAACTTCAGACAAAGTCTTCATTATAATTCATAGAATGGTCAATTTGGGTTATATGTTATATCCCACATCACTCTTAACCCTTTCAGAACTGCTTGGTTTTGCTATCATGTATTCTCCATACACCCAAACCAGAGTATTTGCGAGACCAGTCCTTTATGGGTTAACCCTGTGCAAATAAGAACAAGACAATTGGATACAAAAAGGCAATACTGCATTCAACTGGACAATATTTCATAAAAAAATTTAAGTACTGCTTGGTTGTGTGCTCTACAAAGTTTACAAAGTAAATATATTTATCAGTTATAAAATACACACTCTGTCTTGACTAAATAGGAAGAACACTTCAAACTGTTCAGTAGCATACATGTAGTTAAAGGGGTAGTTTAGTTTTGGTAGAGAGGGCGCTGCACATCACAATTTTTTTGTGAGGTAATGAAAAACTGAGTGTCGAATTTGAGAGAACATGCAATTTTAATGGCAGAATAAACTTTATTTGGTCAAAATCGACCCAGAAACGGCTGAAATATCAATAAATATATCTGATCTTATAATTATTTGGGGCCCAAATAATTAGATGATTTTTTGAAAAAAATAAAAAAATGCTTGCACTTTTTCAAAAATTTTCAAAAGCGTTTTTTAAATAGTTGTTGATGATCTCTCTATTTAATCATTATATTAATAACATATCGCATGCATAATTTTGTATGAAAAATGGTTGAAACAAATGCCTTATAAAAAAGCGCCCTCTTGTGTTGTAATGGCTCTTTTTGAATGATAACGGGCTTTTTACTTATTCGTTTGTAATTGTGTATACCTTTCGAGCATGGTGGAGTTATAACTATAAGTTTATAATGTTACTGTGCAGGTTTTGGCTACTAAAGTTCAGCCTTACCAAAACTAAACTACCCCTTTAAGCATTTTACTGACAAAAATCTTGAAAGACTCCTTGATGGAAACGTATGAAACAATTATAATGGTCACCATTCATTATAATTTTCATCATGATAATGGAAATGCTTGTATAATCTCTAAGCACTTTACAAGGCATTATTACCCTGGTCATTTTCAAAAGGCACAGTATCAATTGGCACAGCTATCTTGTGCACATTCTCATCTCCCAGGAGAGCATGCTAGCCACAAGCAACCATATTGGCCTACAGTATCTGCAGACTAGTTTACACACGACAAGTTACCAATATACTGTATACTCCTGGGGGTGTTTCACAAAGTTTCTAAGTTGAACTTAACTCTAAGTTGGACCTAACAATTATGGTAAGCTGTTAGTTTCTTTGCACAATTGTTGAAACAGTTATTTTTAAAAGGCATACTACATTTTGATAAAAATTAGTAATATTTGTAATTATCAAGGAGCCTTGATGCTTTTAAATATGTTTTATTCCAAGGCTACAAATAGCCTACCATAATTTTAAGTTCAACTTAGGAACTGTGCGAAACACCCCCAGGGTAGAAAGCTACAATTTGAATTAACGGCCTTGCTGAAGAACAAAAATGTCAAGGTATCAATCATTTCAAACTTTGAGCCTCATGAATGGAACTTGAAGCGCCCATTTAATTGGGTTACAACATTTGCTTAAGCCCTCCGCACACAGAGCCGACTCGACTCAATCCGACTGGTTTTCAGTCAGGCTAGAGTCGGTTTCACTCAGTCGAGCTAATTTAACATGTTAAATCGGCTTCAAATGATTTCCGACTGGCTCTTGACTGGCGGAACAAGATTCCTGAGGCAACGTATACTGAGCTGAACCGACTGAAAACCAGTCAGATCGGGTCGAGTCGCTCTTTGTGCGGAGGGCTTTACTTGTATTATGTTCAACAGAGCCCCATGAAATTACAAAGTCAAAAGCCATCTACTATGTTCAAATTTCTACATTCTATAATATTATGTGCAAACTCTAAAAAGTATTCACAAATGTATAGCTGGACAATGTACATACTGTAGTTATTGCGAAGTCAATTAATGCTCATGATAAAAATAGATGCAAAACATTCTATCAAAGTACTACAATCAAATCCAACATGTAAACCTGAATTTCATTTGTACTTGGCAGTTGAAGTGTTGGTCTACAAAATGTTGGTTATAATTATATACTCTCACCCACAAGATACTGTAAGTAAATCATCTGTATAATAAAATCTAGTATTAAAAGGGAAGGAAACCCTGGAATTTTCGCTTGCTGTAACTGATAAGTCCGGAATTCCTGTGACTTCTAGTCGTATATTTCCTTCTTTGGTATCACTAATAGTGGAAATAATCAATGTTTTTGAAATCACTATCAACTGTTTTGACTGAGCACTGGAGGCTGCCATGTTTCTGTATGAAACATCATCTGAGAGCACTAACAAAAGCGGGTCGTGTAATCGCTGTTGTTGAATCTGCTGCTTTGTCAGTGGTTACGTAACCCGCTTTTGTTAGTGCAAGCTCATTATGCGCTCAGATGACGTTTCATATGGCAGCCTTCAGTGCTTAGTCAAAACAGTTGATAGTGGTTTCTAAAACATTAATAATTTCCATTATTAGTGATACCCAAGAGGAAATATACGACTAGAAGTGACAGGAATTCCACACTTATCAGTAACAAGTAAGAATTCCAGTGTTTCCTTCCCCTTTAAGCAAAAGGAGAAAATACAATTAAATGGAAAGTGATCCTATTTTAAAACTGAACAAATAGAACATTTCCCATGAATGTTAGTCATATTTAAACATCTAAGTGGTTTAAATATCAAAGGGATCTAGTAACTTTGTTGACATGTGCAAAAAGTGATGAATGGTTGATGCAATGTATATTGTTGTTATCTCATATGTCCACAGGGTATTGTGTGAACATTTCAAGTCAAATGGACATTGTATGGCCAAGTAATGAGCAAAAATGCAAAGTGATATTCAGTAACTCACTGCACTCACTTTGTTCAATCATACATATCTTTGTAACGAAAGGGAAATTTGAAAAACCGAAACCTGTCCTGTGATTTTATTGTTAATACGAATACAATAAGGTATAAGGGAACCGCTAGAATTAAAATGTTATTTTGAGGATTTGGACAATGTTACTAAGTCCCTTTAAAGCATTATACCTATACCACATACTGCACTTGACAATTAAAGTGCCTCATTAACTTGATAAGGTTTTTCCAAAAGTGATATTTTACATGTAGATATTTGATATGTGATAGTTTCATAGAAAAAGAACACTTAATACCTAGTAAAACAAAAATAAATGTATGTCAGATTTTATCATTTACTGCCCATTGATTTTAACTATACAGTAAAAAAGCAATCCAAATTAATAAGGGAGGCATTCAAAAAATCAAACCCATTTCATTATTCCGTTACCATGAAGCCAAACAACAAGGTACAGTAGAAGAGAAGTGTGGAAGCTTTGGGTTGAAATTGACAAAGTTAACCCCTTGACCATGGGAACCGAATGGGTTGTGTACAAAGTCTATGGGGATTTCATAAACTCGTTGGGAACGGGTTAATTGATCACTACCAACATTTTCCCTTTCAGTATTGCAATAAAATGTTGTGATAAATCAAACTGAATGCTTATTACTTTGTGGAAGTGAAATGAAAAGTAACAGAACCATGATTTATAACCCTTCTGGGTTCTACACCAGTGACAAAATAAACCAGGGGCTCAGGGGGATTAAGCCCCCAAAATGCCAAAAAGAGCCCCCCCCCCCAAAAAAAAAAAAGAAGAGAAAAATCATAATAGAGCCCTGTAAATTTTCCAAGAGTTCAGTGAATTGATTAAGCCCCCCAAATGCCCCAAAAGGGCCCCCAAATTCATAAAAGAGCCCTGTAAATTTGCCAAGAGTTCAGTGAATTGATTAAGCCCCCCAAATGCCCCAAAAGGGCCCCCAAATTCATAAAAGAGACCTGTAAATTTGCCAAGAGTTCAGTGAATTGATTAAGCCCCCCAAATGCCCCAAAAGGGCCCCCAAATTCATAAAAGAGCCCTGTAAATTTGCCAAGAGTTCAGTGAATTGATTAAGCCCCCCAAATGCCCCAAAAGGGCCCCCAAATTCATAAAAGAGCCCTGTAAATTTGCCAAGAGTTCAGTGCAAAACAAATTTTGAATTGCTTATTTCAGGCAGCCGAGCTGGAAAAGTAGCACTAAAAAATACTTAAGCCCGGCGCAGACAGAGCCGACTCAACCCGATTCGACTGGTTTTAATCAGGCTAGAGTTGGGCCAGGTCGGTCGGAGCAGATTTATCGTTTTGAATCGGCCCCAACTGGCATCCGACTGTCTCTCGACTGGCAAAATGTGTGTCGCGAGGCACTGAAAACTGAGCCGATCGGAATGACAACCAGTCGAGTCGGCTCTGTCTGCGCCGGGCATTATGTTGTCCCCTGTTCCACACTGGTTTTTGTATTCACATCACTAAGCAATCTTCGTCACTATCAATATCTTACTTAATTCATCTCTAAGTACTGCTCAATCTAAAAGTATGTTTGTATATATACATTATGTAGATTCTTAAACAAACAAACTGAATATCAGTTTCATTATTGCGTCACATTTCCTATAAAGGCACACTTATGATTCCAACATTGTCTAATTATGCAGGTATAATGAAGTGCTTGTCTTTTTTTACAATCATAATCATCACATATTCTCGTATTTCCCCTAAATATATATTTTCAAATAAGAAACGTTCCCTGCTTGATGACATATTGTGTATTCCTAATAATCATCTTGTCAAAACAAATTTCTGATATTAGATTATAAATACAAAATTTTGCAATTTTACCAAGATTTGAACTCAAGATCCTATATTTGCCTGAAGTGTGCACAATCCATAATATTTTTGTATTCTTCAATAATTATCCCGTCAAAACACATTTCTTAAATTAGATTATAAATTAAATTTTACCACAAATTTTGCCATTCCACTAAGATGTGATCCTATCATATTTGCCTAAATTGTGCAGATATCATAATATTTTTGTATAAAACAAGTAAAACATGTATGCAAATAATTGCTCTGTGTATCATGGCGTATGATTAAGTACAAAAATGTCAAAGTTTCCAAGAATGTTGAAACCTTGATAGAGACTACATGAAATTATATAGTACCTTTAAAAAATCATCAAACACTGAATAGTTATAAATGCATTATCAAATGCTACAATAATTATAAATCAATTGCTGCTACAGGCAGGTTTTTAAAACACTTAATATTCATGGTATATTTAATATTGTAATGTGTTCTATGAAATAGTACTACACGTATCCATCAAAGTCTTCTACAAAAGCAATATATAAATCAAGCAATGCATGATTAAGCTAATTTGCCTGCCTAAACAGAATACACACATATCAGCCTTATTTAAGAATATTTCCTTTTTAATTAGGCAGCACTTCACACTTTCTAATTTATGGCAAGATCTTCTTGTATTCTTTCTCTTCTTCATTTGTTTGTTGAATCTGCCTCCTTAAATCATGCACATTTCTGCAGATTTATTTTCACAACATTGATACATCTTTAAAAATATACATTTCAATTTTAATATCACATTTTCAAAAAAGATATTTTATTCATATACATGTACCGTATTTGTCGGTGTATTAACCGCACCGCACCCCTAAAAAAAAAAAAAAAAAAGTGCGGTTAATACGGTTGTGTAGTAACGCACCCCCTTTTTTTTCTTCTTTTTTTTTGAAAAAAGGTGCGGTTAATACACCAGCAAATACGGTATGTTAATAAGTGTTATTATCTATTAATCCAACATAACAAACCTTATGTTATATTACCTCTATATAACAAGCTATGGACAATAAATAACTCAAATAGCTTGCCTCTGAGTTCCAAGATCATTTCTTCTAATATAAGACAAGCTTCTGACTAATCAAGCAATGAAAAGTGTTTCATGGGAATGCCCCCCATTCAAGAGTCTTCGTGGCTCAATGGGTTGAGCACCGGTCTAGCAATCAGGAGGTCTCGGGTTCGATTCCCGGCGAAGCCTATTTTTCTTTGCTCATTTTCAATCAATATTAAAGACAAGCACGGAATGTTGCCAACATTCACATTATACAACAAGAAAGTCACAGACCACCATTCCCAAGGAACTATCCAGTAACATAATTTACTGCTAGCATCCTGTAAATTGGAACCAAATGCTGCTTATTAAAAACACCTTGAACAAATAATGGGATGCGGGTGAGCTACAAGTCGAGAGCCTGAACAAAATGAGTCAAAGTACCAGAGTGCAAAATAGGACAAATGATCCTGACTATCTACAATTTGTAGGTGTCACAAAGATTCTAAGTTGAACCTTACAATTATGGAGAGTATTGAATAAAATCATTGTCAACGTCATTGATAATTTGTTAGTGTCAGAAACATTCATGTAATCCTGCCGACCCATTGCAAAGCAACGTTTTAATCCAGTCTGGGGATTTCCCTTTGATATTACTAATTTCTCAAAAGTGAGAGATCATCTTACTAAAAAAGAATAGGTGCTATTTTGTTGGGCAGTCAGTATTGAAAAGTATTTCAATATATCAGTCAAAGTTTTTGATTATATAATCTCACAAATGTCATGATTAGATGTATTGTATTATGCTTGCAGTGTGTATCTGTTGACCGGGGTAATAATAATCGTGTAAAGTGCTATGATCCCCACGGGATTAGCGCTATATAAAAAACCTTATTATTATTATTATTATTATTATATAAAAGAGTAATGCTAATCATATAGTTCACCCGTACCGCATCATTTACTTCTATGAGATATGTTATTAACTTGTTTCACAGATGCGCTCAATCAATTGTGATTATTTATGTCTGGGACCCCCCTTGAACATCACCATCTGAGAGACACAATCTAGGTTTTCAATCCAGGTCGATCCGTGCAAAATGCAGAGCTAGACCAGAACAAGTTGGATAATCAGAATGTTAGCTTGCATATCTTTGAGAAATACATCATTCAAATTTCTTAGGAAATACATTCATAAAAAAAAAGTCCTTCCCGTGCCAATTTTGGCACATAATGCGGCACCCATCTCCCATTGATTAGCCCTAGGCCACACGTCTGCTGTATGTAGTAACTCTGCGTGTTTTCCATTCCAAATGCCGAGTGCCTGGCTAGAAGGCAGAATGTACATTTTGAAAGTCTTTGGTATGACCCGGTCTGGGTTCGGACCCAGGACCTCCCGTGCATGAGGCGGACACTCTATCTGATAAGCCACCATACTCGGTAATACATTCATAAGCTATCTGGAATTGTTTTTTGTTTCAGTGGAAAGAAAACTGTGGTCAGTTTGTGTTTATTTTCATTGGTCAGTTTCATTTGGTTTTCATGGAAAAAAGGAATGTTGTAAGATAATTCTCACATTTACAAATAAACAAAAACATCTTGCATAAAAAATTATTATTAAAAGAGTTGTAAATGAGTTGTAATCGCCTAAAATATGCAAAATAAATTTAGATTGACATTTACAACAATTGGACAAGTTTGATGAAACAGGGCCATATGACTCTAACTTCAGACTTGTGTGTTACACATCCCTCTTAGTTGGTGGCCAATACTGCCCAGCCCAGGGCAACAAGCCCTGCATAATTGGTTAACTTGAGTACAAGCAAATTTAAAAACATCAGAAACCTTCCGGGTCATGGTAATCGGGTTCTGTTGATACAAAGTAGTCGTTGAGAAAGTTGACGAGCATCTCAAATTTTCAGTTTGGGCAAGTACAATTTGCCTAATTTGACTTACCCAAACAGGCAAACAAAAAGAATGAGTAGTGTTGATGCTTGGGTATATTATGTACAAACAAATTGACACACGTCAGAAACCTTCAGGGTCATGGTAATCAGGTTCCGTCGATACAAAGTAGTCGTCGAGGAAGTTGAAGAGCGTCTCAAAGGTTGGTCGCTCGGCAGGCATGTTGTTCCAACATTTCATCATAAGTTCGTAGAGCGAGTCGGGACAGTACTGTGGCTGCTTCATGCGGTATCCATCTTTGACTTCTTGCAACGCCGTCTGGTTATCCATAGCTACAGGAAAAGAAAGAACATAAAACAAGAAGACATATTTGATCAGAATTAGTTTCGCATTAAAGATTTACAGGCCACAGATGATTATAAGCAACAGTTCATAGAGCGAGTTGGGGCAGTAGAACAGTCAACAAATAGGGTGCACATTTGATAACATATTTCCATACTTATTTCCAATGCCAAAGGGGCACTTGTTAATTTCACGGGCACCCGTCTTGATAAAAAGCATCATTTCGTGGCTGAATTCTGGCAGGACAGATGCTGCGGCATGCAGTAGCCGTCCTAAACTTATTTTAACGCTGTCTGATTATCTATGGCTGCATTAAAAGATCGACATAACAGATCAAAATTATTTTCATATTGATGTCAATGAAGCAATTCATGGGATCCCAAGATGATTGTAGGCAACAGTTGGTAAAGTGAAATTAGGCAGCAGGTGAGGCATGCATTATTCATTGCTTATAACCCTGTCTGAGTATCCATGGCTACATTAGAAGGAGTGGACGCTCTTTCTTTGAGTCTTACCTGGATAAGGTGTCTTGCCTTTCGTGGTGATCTCTGAGAGCAGGATGCCAAACGACCAGACATCTGATTTTATGCTGAACTTGCCAAAGAGGGCAGCCTCCGGCGCTGTCCATTTCACAGGGAATTTACTTCCTGCGGGTGTACAGAGATGGAAATCAAACTTAGTATAAAACATTAAATAAATAACTTGATCGTTCATTTTGGTATTAATTATAATAATAACTATATATTTACTAATGCGCACACATCTGTGGCAAATTAATTTAAACAACATGAAACTTGAAAATATGGTTTCACAAATTTTTTCAGACGTTTTCATTTAAATTCACAATATCCACTCTAAACATCATCACTCTGATAAGCTGACATATTCAGAAAACAGTAATACCCTTTTCTATACTTGTACAATCTACACTTCCCATTTAACACAAATGTGTCTTATTACTATTATTCATATTAAAGTGAGGCCTGCAAAGTGTCTAACTCCATGAAAACTACTTCCTCGTTTCTCTCCTACCGTTTTGTTTAGCTTATGGTAAGAGAAGAATAAAATGGGGTTAGATTTGTTCAAATGCCCCTTCAGTATGACGATATCTATCATTCAGCTCAAAGCGTTAACAAACGGTCATAAACCTCATAAACGTCCGCATATTTTTGTTTTTTTAACCAGGAAAGCAGTGTTCTTTTTCAATGAAACTTTCACACATCATTCGGACATATGGTACAATGATTTTGGTACAGGATTGAAGTCTCAAATGTCATTTTGGGCAATATCTGACACTTTACAAGCCTCACTTTAAGTAACCAGCTTTACCAGTCTTTACTACTGTCCATATCAATTGATCAGATTTACCAAAGTAAATAGCTATCGGGCATTTTATTCCCCATACTAAAGAAAAAAAACTTGTGAAACAGCTAAACTAACCTCTTCTCGCTACATAATTGTCATCTTGTACCAGCTTTGCCAGTCCAAAGTCTGCTACTTTAGCCTCATTACTCACTCCTATAAGGACATTCCTGGCGGCTAAGTCTCGATGGACGTAACCCTTGGACTCCAGGTAGTGCATCCCACTTGAAATCTAGGATAAAGAGCATACAAGCAAATAAACAAAATATAATCAAATGAGCAAGTAAATTCATCTTCATCATCATCACCATCATCATTATAATCATTATTACCATCAACATCATCATCATCGTCACCACATTTATCAACATCATCATTACCACCACATTAATCATCATCATCATCATCATCATCATCATCATCATCATCATCACCACCACCACCACCGCTACAACCACCATCATCAGTATGAGGATTATCATTACCATCACCATCATCATCATCATCATCACCACCACCACCACCACCACTGCTACAACCACCATCATCATCAGTATGATTATCATTACCATTACCATCACCACCACCATCATCATCATCATCATCATCATCATCATCATCATCACCACCACCACCACCACCACCACCACCACCACCACCACCACCACCAGTATGAGGATTATCATTATCATCACCATCATTATCATCACCATCATCATCATCATCACCACCACCACCACCACCATCATCAGTATGAGGATTATCATTATCATCACCATCATCATCATCTGCAGCAGCATCATCAAAATCATCATAACCATTGTCATTATCTTCATCATCACCATCACCATCATCATCATTGCCATCATCATCATCATCCGCATCATAACAATCATCATAACCATCATCACCATCATCATCGCCATCATCACCATCATCATCATCATCACATAAACATACCTGTGCTGCAATGTCAACAAGTTCTCTCAGACCAAGATATCTTCCGTTGCCGTCCCTCAGGTAGCCGAGTAGACTGCCGTTGCACATTAACTCTGTGATGATGTAGATGGGCTCCTGGCACAATGCAATGATGTTGAAAATATTACAATATTAAGTGAACATGAATTAATGATTATTTAGACAAGTGCAAGAATGTAATTTTTAATATTTGAATTTATTATGTAGTTTTTACAATGATGTACTGTATATACATGTAATTTAAAATTTCAGAATTATTGCTCGCGTTTATATGAATTACATTGTTTTTATCTAATGTTTTTAGCACGTGCAATTCAGCTTGTTTGCTGCCATACATGCAGTCATAGAGCAAAGCATGTTTTAATTGAAAGATTAAACGAGAACTTGTTTGAGATTTAATCTCAATTATATAAGTAATATAAAATGAGGGATTACGTTAACTGAGAGCCCGTCAGTGCGCATGCGCTAATCCGCAATATTCGTAGATAGCCGAGGATGTGCCTGCTGAACCAAGTCAGAAAGATTACGAGAACTCGAATTAGTACCCAACATTAGGGAGGGTAAGGGAGGGACGTAATCCCTCATTTTATATTACTTATATAATTGAGATTAAATCTCAAACAAGTTCTCGTTTAATCTTTCAATTATACGACGTAATACCAATTTCGGGATTACGTTAACTGAGATTTTGAAGCTCAGCAGGTACATCCGATCCTGACAACAATATAATGTACAAATACATTTATTGAATGTAGGTATGGCCGGCATACAACCAGACCGTTGTACTGACAAAACCTTTTAGCCCAACTGACATTAGTGGTGTCTTAAAATCACTCTTGGCCATGTCCATTTGAGTCCATTAAGGACTTCATGAGAGCACCCGTAAATGTTATGCTCATATTCTACACAGATTTCATGTATGAGTGCAACTATGAAGTCAATGTTCCTGTTCTTCACTAATTTCATGTATAGCGTAGGAATACTTTCCTACGACCAGCCTGCCTAATGGGCCAGAAGTTCCAGAACTCAACAGGAACAGTATAAATATAAGATAATATATTTTCTACACAAATTATCCCAGCTCTTAGCCAAATTAACATGTGCTAGAGGTACCGGCACTGTCCGTTACCCCCATAGTCCTTGTTCTGCGTAAGTCGTAAAAAATATCGCAGGTAGCTAAATACACATGAGCCTCCTACAGTGGGTGTGACTTCATAAGATAGTTGAAGTACATATACACACCCCGGATCCTTTTGTTAGAAAGTCCTTAATTTTAAGAGAGCCTCACTGCACTATTATAAGTCCAAAATACAAACAAGTCAGTGGCTAGACCCCCTGGGTCGATATAGAAAAATGTGCAAAGTATCATAGTCTAAGTCAAGCGTGAGGCGAAGACCTATGATAACATCCTAAACCTCCTTTAACCTCAGGAGGGCGTAATTAAAGACATCCTCGTACAACATAAGAGGGTGTTTATATTACTGGGTCTAATACCAGATATGCTGATAATGTGCTGCACGCCAGTAATCAATGACTCTGAAAATGCAAGCTTTCGTTTGTTCCGAAAGTCTGCCTGCAACTCAACAACGTGTATACATCCACCTCTATAGATAGGCATTGTGACTCATATTCAATTGATTGAGCAGGTAAGTCTAGTCTCCTTAAAAAGAGCATGGGTTATTGGGTTAAACCAATATCCAGGGAAGAGCACTTCCTAATTAAGCCTGTTCGAACTATGAGCAGACCAGCTGCATCCCATCATTTTGAATTGTCCCAAAATGTTAAGGATAACAAAAAATGGGAACTTGGAGAAACTCAAACGTTGCAATCAACAGTGAATGCCTCAACTAGTAAATTCAATTTGCATATCTAACCAAATAAGGCTAGTTCTGGGAACCAAGTTCCAAACAACGCCATTGAATATGTATTCCGCACCTGAAAGTGCCTATACATATGGCCTGCTTCCGAGTTATTTTCCCGTTAAAATGGGAATTTACTAATAACATATCTATGTATATGTTTTACTCGTGCATAATTCACAAGTAATGATTTATGTTGCCTCGTTGCTATCCGAGGGCTTGCATCTATTATATCATATTCAATACGGGTAGTACATGTACATTGTTCACATAGGCACACAATGATTGAATGTCACATTACCCAGCAGCTACCGTTACAAGGTAGTTCATGCCATAAGTTCTAGTTTGTAATTATAAGCCATAGTATCAGCCACCTGTGCATAATTAGACTGAGGTTGATATATAGCATCCCAGCCATTCCCACTGGCATGGACGCAACTCAAGCTCCGATTTCGGGCTGATGGGGGCGAATAAAGATACCACATGGTCGGATCAACCCACCATAGAGATCATCCCCGCGACAGTGTCATTTTTTAATAAATAAAGGCTAACATTGAATGTTTGCTTTAAGTATTACAATTTTCTCTCTCTCAAATAGAGTGTGATTGTAGAGAGGTTCACACATTGGCCTGCTGGAGAATCGAAAAAATCTTCCAGATAACCATGGCAACGTATGTGCCTCATTGAGGACTCCAAATTGTTAATACAAATCTTCAAAGCCATTCTCTTTTGAGCGCTTTGCATTTAAATGTCTAAATAACATAACTCAATGTTCAAAATGAAGCCAATGAGTATAATTCTTTAGTGGGATGGGTACCGATTTCCCAGGGTGGATAAACCCGAGATGCACAAGGATGTCAGAAGTAGCTTATAATAGCTTCCTTGAGTTGTAATCATCCCCAATAACAATAATCAGGATTGTGTCGTCCAGATTTCGAGACATGACACGACCAGCTTGAGAAAGCTGGTTTTGCAACTTGTACATAGACTTGGTGATGTACCAGAGCCATTGGATATGGCTAGAATTGCCAGCATTAATCATAGAATTAACTTTGAGGTATAAATTATCCTCATGGGGAGCTCAACACTATTTTGTCAAAGAGGTTGAGGGATGCTAGACAATATTCAGGGGATACAAGATCCCGCACCAAGTGCATGTAGGCCGTGTGGATGAAAATCCATTTAAAAGGCAGATGACCTAAAGTTAGTCGATTCTAAAAGGATCATCGAGGGCTAAATCGTACCCCATTCTGTTTAATCTAATACAACTATTAGATATGAATTCGCCCACTTCTATCTTGGCAGGGCTCAATAACATTCAATTATAGGCTATAAATAACCTCTTGTATGATTTCAGCATCACAAGTGACGCTTTCCCTATATTGTTTGAACGTTCATGAAGAATTAAATTTCCCACACCGGAAACTCAATCTAGCATCCAATGACAGTCTTGAAGTCTGTAATTCTTGCCAGTTTTCTGACAACCTCAGTCAACCCAAACTTGGGATTTATTGGCATTTGTCGAATTGAATTCATTGAAATAAATTCAGAATAATGCACTTGCCTTGTCTGAATTTGGAGTTCTATTATCTCCCCTGCATGCTGGCCTACGGGCCAACTCTTGGCACCCGGCACTAGCAATACATCTGAGACGGGCTTAACTTTAGCCTGTGACTGAGTGTGTGGAGGTAGTCTGTTCCTCCTTCCTGTGTGTACCCTAAAAAGGGGCCCATTCTTCAATCACTCCTGACATTGGCCTGGTATAGGCCTACACGGCCGGCCGTGGACTTGGCTCAGCGAGTCCAAGCGGATATATTCCAATGAATTTATAGTCATGTAACGTCCCCGGTGGGGATGGGAGGCGAGGCGGATGATTGAAATTACCTCTCATGCTCATTGTAGGTGGTAATTTGTACGTCGCCAAAGTGCATAAATCTTGCATTAAAGTCAGGTTGTATTATCTCTTTTCACAGACATATTAAATTTTCAAGAGTTCAAGAATGAATAAGCATTGGCGCCACCAAGCTAGTAGTGATACGTATTGAACTACATGTATACAAATTCAAGTCACGACATTCGTGGCTGTACATATCTGTAATTGCCTCAAATCTGACTGACAATATCAAGTTCTATTTGTATAGCGCATAATAAAGTCATTCTCTGTTATGCGTTTGCTTGGATATGGATATAAAAATAAGCGGAGAATCTTCAGGAAACAAGTGTCACCGTGGTCACCTCTAGTACTAGTAGGTGTGACATAAGTAAAGAGTAGACAAGCTACTTCTTATTCAACAAAATTAATAGATTCTCAAATATATCCGATGCTAATTGCCATATTATTGCAAATATGCGGCGGTAGAGGGAATGACAACTTTTACAGGTTTGCCTGAAATATACCAACTTATAAGCCCGGTGGGCGGTATGTCATTCATGATTGCTTGAAATGGATATTTCTCATTGCCGTGTGCTAACCCCCTTGGGGCCGCGGACGGGCTTGAGCAACCGTAGCAACGGGAGAGGCCAAGTCCTCGCAATTCTCGCGTACAGTACAAGTAGCGCTTCCATATCCAGTCTATTACTGAAGAAAATCACTAGGGAATCAAGCTAGATTTCCCTTTATGATTGGAAATAGAGTCATTCTATTTCTCTGTCTCACTCATAGGCATAGCCTTATGCTTCGAATGTGAAGGGAATCATACTAGATTTCCCATTTGTTTACTATGTGAGCCTGATCGACTCGCTCACACTCGGTCATAGCCTTTGGCTTCGAGTTCGAATACGAGTAACTTTCCCCAACCTACTCTTGCCGACTGTGTCGACAGCGGCTGTGCCGCAAGAGAAGGCTAAATCCGCCCGTGAGAGCCCGTGGCTCCTGCGCTAGGCTGTGCCTAAGATGCAGACGGGGGACGTTCCGACTTATTCTTCGATTTCCCCTGCCCACTCCTGCTGGCTTTGCCAGCCGTGACTTTGCCACTGGAGTTGGGCGATTTTTTCTTTCCGTCGGAGCCTGTGGCTCCCGCGCCACCCGGCTTTGCCAGGAGTGGAGGCGCGGACGGGGGACCCGCAGGGGTGCTGCATCCATTTGACTTTTGAGACGAACAATTCTAACGTTAAAATATCACTTTCAGAAGATCGTGATTATCAAATAAGCGTCTCAAAATGATCAGTAAATGTCAAAGATGAAACTAATAACGTATTTTACCTTTGAAATTCGGGGATTGCGCGGATAATAATGTCTGATTTACGGAGCCAAAAGGAGTCCTTTCGCTCGTAATAACACGCGACTGACGAATTGCGGATTAGCGCATGCGCACTGACGGGCTCTCAGTTAACGTAATCCCGAAATTGGTATTACGTCGTATAATGAGGCTAAAACGCTTGTTCTATTCAGATTCCACCAATCAAACTTTCTCTCCCGAATAGTACTCGGCTGGAGATACATCATTTTAAAAATGCGATAACTTCAGTTGCAATAACCTATTGTACAATGTGATATATGACATTGTAGAACATATTTCATTCTTTGCTTCCATATAATTATATTTTTAATTCAACAACGACAAAAAGATGAAAATCAAGTGTAATAACTTGACAAAATTCGTTTTTGAAAGTTCTTTTTCATTCGGCTTGAAAACTTACAAAGTGTACTTGCGTCTCCTTCATATTTATACCATATGAAAGGTAATTTAATACACTTTATAAATATGTCAATTTTGAAGCCGTTTATTTCTTAATCGGGTCAGGAGCCAACAAAGACCAGCAAAGAACAAAATAAAATAGCATATTGTTGGCTTTCAGCGGCAATCCAGCCCGTTGATTGGTTGAATCAGCATCACGCAGATTCTCCACGTCCCGCGAAGAAGAGAGAGGGGGAGAGAGAATTTCTCTTTCCCTGCACAGCGCGTTGTTCCGAGGGGAGCCTGGTATTGCGTTATTTGAATGAGGCCAATCACTGGCCCGCTTCAAACACACCCCTTCGTACCATCCAATGGGAATGCTCGTTCGCATTTTAGTTGTTCTTAATTTGTACCTGAGTGGTATTTTCTTGGCTCCTGACCCGATTATCCAACGCAACAAAATAAAACCTACATATCCTGAAAGAGTATAAAACATGCTTTACAATGATTATAAAATCAATGAGACGCAAGAAGCATAAACTGTTATTTTTCACCTCTGAACTTATTATTTTTTGGTGATATTTGACAACAAATTGCACTGGTAAAATTTGATTTAATACTTGATTAATTATGATAGACATAAAATATGATTCTTCCTCTAAAATTTGATACCACATTCATTCATTAAAGACTATGTTAAGGTTCCTTAAAGCTCAAAATAATACCCCTCTGCATTGCTCATTGGTGCGTGCGGTACGCAAATCTATGAATACGATATGAATAAATACAGTGGAATCGGGCTGAGTTGCATTCTGACTGCATGTTCAAAATAAATACCATGAATAAATAAATAAATAAATACAAATGATAAACACCTTTTATTTAATCAAACGATGGCTCACTCATACACATACAATTAATTAACATAAGCCATTCTCAATTAAAGATCAGTGTGACTACAGCACCAGCATAATGTAGTATATATTTTTTGTTGTAAGTGTCAAAGAAAAGGGGGTTACATTTGGTTGTCCATTGGGGTTAGTAACTTAGTAGAATTTATCATCAATTAATATCATATCTATTTACCCAGTGGCCGAGAGCACAATCATCACCC
This sequence comes from Echinarachnius parma, assembly GCA_037951105.1. Lineage (NCBI taxonomy): Eukaryota > Metazoa > Echinodermata > Echinoidea > Clypeasteroida > Echinarachniidae > Echinarachnius > Echinarachnius parma. Next base: position 542 of record JBAMJV010007313.1, on the reverse strand, counting down.
AGGACCAGACCTACTTCCACTGATCTCTAGATATACATGTACTTGTGTAAGTCTTTACTGTTGAATGAGTAAGTGAGGTATGTGTGCTCTGCTACGTTCTGTTGATTTGTATGTTACTCTAGCATAATGACAGTGACGAGTTAGAGTCAACGAGGCTAATTACTATGGTACATGTCGTAATCAGACCCCTGGGCCCTGGGCCAGCTAGCCTGTGTTAATTTTGAGCATTGCCTTTAATACCTGATCTGAACAGATGCCATACAGGTTGACCAGCTTTTCATGCCTCAGCTCTTTCATAATATTAGCTTCGGCCAGGAAAGCTTCTGGCGACATCGTCCCTTCCTTCAACGTCTTGACCGCAACCTCCACTTTGCCATCATATGTAGCTGCAAATGACATAAAAAGGAAACATTATGTGAATTAAAGTCAGATAAAGTCAGATCCTAAGTCGTGTGACCAAAAGTCCTTGGATTACATCGCTTTTCATGCCTCAGCTCTTTCATGATATTAGCTTCGGCCAGGAAAGCTTCTGGCGACATTGT